>VMBQ01005379.1:0-29857 GCA_007657795.1 Dreissena rostriformis | reverse complement strand
TGTAGCTCAGCTATGTTCTTCACATGATAAACCTCTACATGTTGCTCAGTTATGTTCTTCACATGATAAACCTCTACATGTAGCTCAGTTATGTTCTTCACATGATAAACCTCTACATGTAGCTCAGCTATGTTCTTCACATGATAAACCTCTACATGTAGCTCAGCTATGTTCTTTACATGATAAACCTCTACATGTAGCTCAGTTATGTTGTTTACATGATAAACCTCTACACGTAACTCAGCTATGTTGTTTACATGATAAAGAATTACAAGTAGCTCAGTTATGTTGTTTACATGATAAAGAATTACAAGTAGCTCAGCTATGTTGTTCACATGTTAAACAACTAAAGTTTTTTCTGCTTTGTATGTCACATCATAAACTTCAAAAATAGCTTTTTATTTGAAAATAAAGCTTGTTATACTTCATATGCAAATAAAAACTTTTTTATTGATTGCAGTTTGGCTTCAAGAAATGGAAAAGTCATGTGACCTCTCGGCCCTTGTCAGAAAGATCGGATGTAGTAAAGGATCTGTACGCTGATATAGCCTCAACAAAACCGGGAAGAGGTGTATGAATAGAGCCTTTTGCATTTCTCTGCATTCCAATGTACTATAAACTTTAAAACAGCTTTATTAGCTCACCTGAGTTATTGCACTTTGTTAATTTTTGTACTTAAATTTTGTATGCAACATATCTAGACTCGCATTTAGATATGGAAAAGCAGGTTAACTCTGTTTCCAGATCATGTTACAATCAGATCAGACAAATAGGTCAAATTCGGAAATACCTGACAGTGGACGCAACAAAATCACTGATAAACTCTTTAGTAACAACATAACTTCATTATTGTAATTCCCTGATGTGTAGATCATCGAGTTATGTTCTGAACAGACTTCAGCATGTTCAAAATACCGCTGCTCGTGTTATAACCAGGACACCAGTACAAAGTCACATTACACCGGTACTGAGGGAACTCCACTGGCTTCCTGTACATACAAGAGTGGAGTACAAAGTACTGATGCATGTGTTTAAGGCACTTCATGGACAGTCACCGAGCTACATCAAGAGTATGCTTGAGATTTACACTCCACGCAGAGAATTCAGATTTCAGGATCACTCTGTCATGCTAGTCGTGTCGAGAACCAGGACTGTGTCGTACGGAGGCCGTTCATTCAGGTCTGCCGCTCCAACACTTTGGAACGCGCTACCAGCATCGCTTAGAGACATTTAAACATGACCTGCCTTCAAGAAAGCACTGAAAACACATTATTTCGCAAACGTTTACTTGCAATGATGATTATTTCAAAATTAATTATGTGACAAGACTGTTTTTATTTTAAAACAAAGCACTGATCTATCTTATAGCACTTTAGTTTTTTATTTTAAACATTTATTCTATGTTTAGCTTGGTATTAATATCTTAAGCGTTTATAGGTATTTCTTACACTTTGCTTTAATTCTTGAATACTATATTTTACAATTAATCTTATATTTGCTTGGCATTTATGTCCTCGTATTATATAGGTTTCCATCTATTTTTAGTTTTTTATGTGTCCATCTATCATTGTTTATCATAGTTTTTAAATGTCTTTGTTTATTTTACTGGTTCAACCATGCATGTTTATTGTAAAGTACTTTTGAACGTGTGAATTCATGAAACAAGTGCTATATTAATATGGTAAATAATAATAACTGGAAGGATGATCTCATTGGTGTGAAGAACCATATCTCATGCTCCCATATTTTGAGAGTTATTGTCCTCTGTTTATTTTTATTTCAAATTTTAAATGGGGCACATCTTGCAGCTTATACATGGCATCAACTTGATAACTCTTTGGTAGATAGCTCTTAATGAGGTGAAGTGCAGAGCACAAAAACCATAACTCCTGCTTTCATAATTTCACAGTTATGCCCTTGAGAATTTTGATTCAGAAATTGATTGAGGGCATATATCGACTATAACATTAGATTTCAAGAAAAAACTTAATAGGTTGGAAGCTTGCATTGTTATTAACCAGTTCCTAAAATTGAAATACCTATGCCCTCTGCTAAGGCGGCATGTGGGGGTATTTCAGGCACGACAGTTACAATTCAAGTTACAACATCTTGTGATATATTAGGACATGCAGCCTTGGTTGGTAATAGTCACAACTGTAACAACCTCTATTTGTTTTCAATCATCTGTGCCTGTACACTTGCAGTGTCCACATGTCGGCCCTCTAACTGTCTGTACGTGCTGCTGGTTGGCTGGTGGCTCTCTCTCCTCTATCTCCTGGTGGCCGCCATCATGACAGCCACAGTCATCGGCTTCCCGTACGGTAGGTTTAGTCAGTTGTCATGTACATCCTTGGTTAACATTTATTAAATCATATAATTATAATATAATTTGTAATTAGCAATGTGTCACAAACAATTTGCATATTGCTGTTATTCTTACATAGAAACAAGTACAGTCTGCTTGAGAAATTTTATGATCAACTGCATAAGAAAATGCCTTGATATTACCATTTTCACCATGTGTTATGAGAAAATTGTGTTCTGTTTGACAGCATCTTATTGCCTGAAGATGTCCAAATACTTCCTCTGGCCATTTGGGAAATTTGTTTATTTGGTAAGATGTTTTCAACCCTCGAAATATTACAACCAAGTTGACAGGCTATTTTAACAAAAGTTACAAAATTGATACTAAACTGTAACTACAGTACTCAACAAGATACATAGATGTAGAGCATAATTTTCTTTAATGTTGCTGTGTGGACTTGTTTCAAGTTTTGTTATTTTGAATCAAATGCACAAAATGGTGATCTAGCTACAAATGAGCCTCGCTCTGTTAACCCTTTGCCTGCTGGGTAATTTGTCGTCTGCTAAAATGTCGTCTGCTGAATTTCTAAAATAAGCATAAAGAATACTATCAGAATAGCAAACAGTTTGGATCCTGATGAGACGCCACGTTCTGTGGCGTCTCATCTGGATCCAAACTGTTTGCAAAAACCTTTAAAATCCGGTTCCAACACTCAAAGGGTTAAAAGGGGTTAGATGCATGTCTGCACAGGCTAATCAGGGACAACACTTTCCGCCTGAACTGAATTTTTGCTAAGAAGAGACTTTCTTTAAACGAAAAATATAATAAAAGCGGAAAGTGTCGTCCCAGATTAGCCTGTGCAGACCGCACAGGCTAATATGGGACGACACTTCACGCACATGCATTTAAACCCAGTTTTCACAGAGCAAGGCTCAAATGTATTATTTTATGACAATGATACAAATCAAGGCTGGAGTATGATACTACTGTTTCTGATATAAAAATGTTGTACAGGTACTGTTTCACGTTCAACCCTCTGAGAAGCCTAATTACATGTTTTTTTATTGTCAGTTCCACTCGTGTAGGATTGCCGAACTACAACAATCTCCATTACTAGGACAGTCGATTTCAGAGTCTCATGAGGCTTCCAGTCTACTTGGGTCTCCCACCAATCCGAAGAAATATAAAGTGTGCGGCAAGACATTCTGGGTAGGCTATAAATCTTAAGTGTGTTCCTTGTATGAGCCGCGTAATGCAACATGGATCTTATTCCATATGCGGTTAGAGTAGCTCCAGCCAAGCCTGCGCAGTCTGGTCAGGAGATACCGTGATCGCTTATGAGACCATGAAACCTTGTTTTACTTTATAGCAGACAGCGTCACTCCTGACCAGACTTTGCGATTTTGCAGGTGTGCCAGAGCTTTGCTGGCTGCATATTGCATAAGTTTCATTTTCACTTGATGTTTCTCATGTGATAATCTGATAATAATTATCAGTACATACATGTACAATTGTATTTATTATCTTCTCAAGATAACATGTGTCGCGTTCTGAGAAAACTGGGCATAATGCATGTGCGTAAAGTGTCGCCCCAGATTAGCCCGTGCAGTCCGCACAGGCTAATAAGGGATGACACTTTCCGCCTTAATTGGATTTTTGCTAAGAAGAGACTTCATTTAAATGAAAAAAGTCATTAAAGCGGAAAGTGTCGTCCCTGATTAGCCTGTGCGGACTTCACAGGCTAATCTAGGACGACACTTTACGCACATGCATTATGCCCAGTTTTCTCAGAACACGACTCATATACTGAATCATATACAGAAGTATAAAATAGCAAGGTAACAGTCATTTAATTGATAATGTGTTCAATCCCTATAATAGAGCCTTTGAATGATAACTCTGCAAAATTTCTGGTTCTACCCACAAAACATACTGGGATGTTTAAATAAGCATGTTACATATAGTTCAATCTTGTTAAAAAAAAAAATGATACACATATTATTATAATTGTCAAGGAAATATATTAGTACAATACTGATTGATGCAAAATTACAAATATCACTTTTCAGGCAAACTGCTATTTGCTAATCCAATTCTGCTTATATTGTGTGTTTTTGTTGTGTCTCCATGAATACCAATTGACAACAGTCCCAATGATGCTTGTGCGTAAAGTCTTGTCCCTGTCTGCAAATGCTTATCAAGACGACACTTTCCGCATAAAATGGATTTTTGCAAAGAAGAGAAAACCAAAAATTCCATCAAAGCGGAAAGTGTCTTCACTGATTAGCCTGTGTGGACTGCACAGGTTAGCCTGTGTGGACTGCACAGGCTTATTTTCTCAGATCGAGGCTCATATGCATTGTCTGCTTTTCAGGGTCGCCTCTGCTCCTACCCCTGGCTTCTGATTGGCGGTCCAGTTCTATTTATAGTGCACTTTGCTGTTGCTGCGGTCTCATGGTTCTTCGTAGTTACCATTCCAATCAGCAAGGTTGGTAGTCTTCTTATACCAGGACCCAATTTCTGGAAAATTCTGAAGTTTGTTATAACATTATTTGCCTTAAAACCCACTATGTTCAAATTTCAATTAAGTATGCATTACTAATACTGTAAAGATAACTGATATATTTAATAAAAAATCTATGTTGGATAATCACAATAATTGATAAATTGTGTTTAAACAAGTAAGTTGGTTAGTTGTTTGTTGGGTCTGCATGCTGCACATGTATATTTTTATGTCAGGAACTTGTCTCTCAGTTTCTTCTTTTCAAAATGAAACTTAAGAGATAAGTTGTTTATACTTAATAGTAGTGCAAGAAGTTATTTTTGTGTATGTCACAATCTTTTTTGCATTGATGTGTGATCTTGAACTTAGGCTGCAGGCATATATTGGATTCTTACATCATTGCACATGTGTACTTTGTTTTGCAAACTACTCTCTTTTTTCAACTTATCCACATGAAACTATGTAGATATGTTGTTTATACTTAGTAGAAGTGCAATATGATATTTTCGTGTATGGCACATTATTCTTTGTAGAGTTATGTTCCCTTGAACTAAACCAAATGTTTATTACTTACATCCCTGCACATGTGTATTTTGTGTTGCGAACAGTTTTCAAAGTGAAACTTTTGAGGAGTATTGTATATACATAATCTAGAAGTGCAAGACATTATTTTGTGTGTATGTCAGACTTTGTTGCAGAGTTTTGTGCCCTTGATAGCCCCAGACTAGCATGCTCAATCACGCAGTCTGGTCAGCCTCTACGCTTTGCACTATAACATCATGCAAGGTTTCGTGGTCTCATTAGCTGACATTGTAGAACCAGTCCAGACTGCGCTACATAACACCTATGTTTTGTAGAACCTGTCCAGACTGCGCTACATAACACCTATGTTTTGTAGAACCTGTCCAGACTGCGCTACATAACACCTATGTTTTGTAGAACCTGTCCAGACTGCGCTACATAACACCTATGTTTTGTAGAACCTGTCCAGACTGCGCTACATAACACCTATGTTTTGTAGAACCTGTCCAGACTGCGCTACATAACACCTATGTTTTGTAGAACCTGTCCAGACTGCGCTACATAACACCTATGTTTTGTAGAACCTGTCCAGACTGCGCTACATAACACCTATGTTTTGTAGAACCTGTCCAGACTGCGCTACATAACACCTATGTTTTGTAGAACCTGTCCAGACTGCGCTACATAACACCTATGTTTTGTAGAACCTGTCCAGACTGCGCTACATAACACCTATGTTTTGTAGAACCTGTCCAGACTGCGCTACATAACACCTATGTTTTGTAGAACCTGTCCAGACTGCGCTACATAACACCTATGTTTTGTAGAACCTGTCCAGACTGCGCTACATAACACCTATGTTTTGTAGAACCTGTCCAGACTGCGCTACATAACACCTATGTTTTGTAGAACCTGTCCAGACTGCGCTACATAACACCTATGTTTTGTAGAACCTGTCCAGACTGCGCTACATAACACCTATGTTTTGTAGAACCTGTCCAGACTGCGCTACATAACACCTATGTTTTGTAGAACCTGTCCAGACTGCGCTACATAACACCTATGTTTTGTAGAACCTGTCCAGACTGCGCTACATAACACCTATGTTTTGTAGAACCTGTCCAGACTGCGCTACATAACACCTATGTTTTGTAGAACCTGTCCAGACTGCGCTACATAACACCTATGTTTTGTAGAACCTGTCCAGACTGCGCTACATAACACCTATGTTTTGTAGAACCTGTCCAGACTGCGCTACATAACACCTATGTTTTGTAGAACCTGTCCAGACTGCGCTACATAACACCTATGTTTTGTAGAACCTGTCCAGACTGCGCTACATAACACCTATGTTTTGTAGAACCTGTCCAGACTGCGCTACATAACACCTATGTTTTGTAGAACCTGTCCAGACTGCGCTACATAACACCTATGTTTTGTAGAACCTGTCCAGACTGCGCTACATAACACCTATGTTTTGTAGAACCTGTCCAGACTGCGCTACATAACACCTATGTTTTGTAGAACCTGTCCAGACTGCGCTACATAACACCTATGTTTTGTAGAACCTGTCCAGACTGCGCTACATAACACCTATGTTTTGTAGAACCTGTCCAGACTGCGCTACATAACACCTATGTTTTGTAGAACCTGTCCAGACTGCGCTACATAACACCTATGTTTTGTAGAACCTGTCCAGACTGCGCTACATAACACCTATGTTTTGTAGAACCTGTCCAGACTGCGCTACATAACACCTATGTTTTGTAGAACCTGTCCAGACTGCGCTACATAACACCTATGTTTTGTAGAACCTGTCCAGACTGCGCTACATAACACCTATGTTTTGTAGAACCTGTCCAGACTGCGCTACATAACACCTATGTTTTGTAGAACCTGTCCAGACTGCGCTACATAACACCTATGTTTNATGATTGATATTCAGGTGAATCATTTGTGTATGATTGATATCCAGGTGAATCATTTGTGTATGATTGATATTCAGGTGAATCATTTGTGTGAGATTGATATTCAGGTGAATCATTTGTGTATGATTGATATTAAGGTGAATCATTTGTGTATGATTGATATTCAGGTGAATGATTTGTGTATGATTGATATTTAGGTAAATCATTTGTGTATGATTGATATTCAGGTGAATCATTTGTGTATGATTGATTTTGAGGTGAATGATTTGTGTATGATTGATATTTAGGTGAATCATTTGTGTATGATTGATATTCAGGTGAATGATTTGTGTATGATTGATATTCAGGTAAGTGATTTGTGTATGATTGACATTCAGGTGAATCATTTGTGTATGGTTGATATTCAGGTGAATCATTTGTGTATGGTTGATATTCAGGTGAATCATTTGTGTATGATTGTTATTCAGATGAATCATTTGCGAATGATTGATATTCAGGTGAATCATTTGTGTATGGTTGATATTCAGGTGAATCATTTGTGTATAATTGTTATTCAGATGAATCATTTGTGAATGATTGATATTCAGGTGAATCATTTGTGAATGATTGATATTCAGGTGAATCATTTGTGTATGACTGATATTCATGTGAATCATTTGTGTATGACTGATATTCAGGTGAATCATTTGTGTATAATTGATATTCAGGTGGATCATTTGTGTATGACTGATATTGAGTTGAATCATTCATGTATAATTGATATTCAGGTGAATCATGTGTGCATGATTGATATTCAGGTGAATCATTTGTGTATGACTGATATTCAGGTGAATCATTTGTGTATGACTGATATTCAGGTGAATCATTCGTGTATAATTGATATTCAGGTGAATCATTTGTGTATGACTGATATTCAGGTGAATCATTCGTGTGTAATTGATATTCAGGTGAATCATTTGTGCATGATTGATATTCAGGTGATTCATTTTTGTATAATTTAAGTGAATCATTTATGTATGATTGATATTCAGGTGAATCATTTGTGTATGACTGATATTCAGGTGAATCATTTGTGCATGATTGATATTCAGGTGAACCATTTGTGTATGATTGATATTCATGTGAACCATTTGTGTATGATTGGTATTCAGGTGAACCATTTGTGTATGATTGATATTCATGTGAATCATTTGTGTATGATTGATATTCAGGTGATTCATTTGTGTATGATTGATATTCAGGTGAATCATTTGTGTATGATTGATATTCAGGTGAATCATTTGTGTATGATTGATATTCAGGTGAATCAGAAGATGATCACGTATGTTCTGTGGTTGCCGCCTGATGAAGTCAGCATCGATTACTCTGGAAGTTCATATATGGTATAATATACACAACCTGTCAAGCAATTCAGTCATTACTTGAATTAGTCAAAAGATCTTTTAAAAGACTTGGCAAAAATCTGAATTTACTGTGATTTCCATGTTTTATAGGCGTCAATTTTCATGACATTTATTACAGAATACACAGGGCATATTTAGGGGTGATTAACTAGTACACATTTTAACAATTGGGACAGACAAAATATATATTTACAGAGTAAGTTCCCCAAACTAATAATCATTAGTATAAATAATGATCCTCGCTCTGTGAAAACTGGGCTTAATGTATGTGTGTAAATTGTCTGCAGACTGCACAGGCTAATCTGGGATAACACTTTACGCACATGCATTAAGCCAATATTTCTCAGAACGAGGCTCTGATATTTGTGTATGTCCAATAGGAGCCAGAGAGAATCCGTAGTGAGATCATCATGTACACACACCAGTCTGTGAATGTCTACTACTACAAGTACACCGTCGACGGCATGAACATCATTCTTGTCAGTATCCTTGAATGATGATTTCCCAATGGAAGCATATGAGTGGAAGCAAACAAATTAAAAAGACATGTAATTGGGACACCCTTTTTACTAGAATCTGATACAAAACTCTGTTTCTAACTTCATGTAGTCACCGATTCAAAAAATATATTTTAACTACTAGGTATCATGAATACCGTTGTTCTAAAATTAATAATGTAAAGTGGTTCATGTTTTATAAGGTTTATTAATGCAGCTTGACAACGAGATTTCTTGACTTCTTCTTACATTGTTTGAGGTCTGTTTAATATTGTTTTGTTTGATGATTCAGCATCACACCTGTTTATCCCTTTTCCTTTGTGTACTGTAATTTCCTTTACAATCTTCCAGATTTATTAGTGTTTGTTATTCTTGCTCTGGTCATAGGTTACACCAAACCACCAAATGTCAGTGGGGTTGCAGTAAGTACTTAATGAAGGCAGTTGTTCATTATTTTATTTATTCAGTTACAATATTTTCGCAAAAACATTTTTTATGTGCACAAATTAAAAACTTTGCAGTTGTTATTCATTTTTTTTTCTAAACCATTAAGTCCAATAACGTTTAATACTATAAAGTTTACTACAATTTATAGAGTGAAACAATTTAATGTATGTGTTACAATTCTTTTCTGTCCACCGGTATTGTTAAAATTTACACTTGACTGCCCTTTCAAAACAAGTTCTGACGGAAGAAAAAATAATTGTATACCTTTCTGAAAATATATATGTAAATATTTTAAGAAAATATATATTGTATAAAAAAATATATGAAACAATTAACATTACAAAGTGTTGTTCTATTTGCAGATATGTATTTTAGCAGTTTTAGCTGTGATACCTTTGACATACTATATTGGAATGGCTATAATAAGGTATTGTTGTTTTAATAGTGAGTCACTTGTAATATTTTTTGTGAGGGTTTCACTCTAGGGTTTTTCTTTATATAAAATGTTTTCATATTCTGAAGTTTGAAAAAGAAAAAGTGATGAATATTGGTTAAATATCAACTCAAGTTTTAATGAATCAAATATAAATTCTTTTATCTTTTTTCATGATAAGAATTTTATCTTGAAATGTCAGTAAGTATTCAAGGTAATCACACATAATTATTTATTCATTAAAAAATATTGAAAAATTACAAAATAATCTCTGGCAGAAATGCAGCTGTAAAAAATGCTCTAACTATAATGGTATGATAAAATGTTTGTCAAGTGTGTATACATTTTTGTTCAAAAACAAAGTTATTGATAACCATTATTTAAATATGTATTTCCTGTTCAAATATCGCTTAATCATTATCCCCCGCCAGAGGCGGAGGGATATTGTTTTGGCGTTGTCCGTCCGTCCGTCCGGCTGTCCGTCCGGCTGTCCGTCCGGCTGTCCGTCCGGCTGTCCATCCGTCCATCCGTCCGTCCGTCCGTCCGTCCAGCACTTTTGTGTCCGGACCCATATCTTGGAAGTGCTTTGGCGGATTTCATTGAAACTTGGTACAAGTATATATACGCATAAGAGGATGATGCACGCAAAATGGCATTGTACACCATCTGTTAAAAACAGAGTTATGGCCCTTTATATCTTGAAAAAATGCTTTTTACTATAGGCACTTTTGTGTCCGGAGCCATATCTTGGAAGTGCTTTGGCGGATTTCATTGAAACTTGGTACGAGTATATATACGCATAAGAGGATGATGCACGCCAAATGGCATTGTACACCATCTGTTAAAAACAGAGTTATGGCCCTTTATATCTTGAAAAAATGCTTTTTACTATCGGCACTTTTGTGTCCGGAGCCATATCTTGGAAGTGCTTTGACGGATTTCATTGAAACTTGATATAAGTATATATATGGATAAGAGGATGATGCACGCCAAATGGCATTGTACACCATCTGTTAAATTTAGTGTATATTAACATTGAATGTTTTTGTGGAAAACGCACAACTTTTTAATTCACCTAAATAAATATTGAGGCTCATAAACCTTCCTCTGTCTTAGTTTTGAGTTATTGTCCTCCGTCTGTCCATCTGTCAGTATGTTCGTCCGTCCGATTTGCACCCATCTTCAAACAAAGCATATGTTGCGGGGGATATCAATTCTACGAATTTGCTTGTTAACTGTTAGATTTATACAAACCATTTTTTTGAGGAGTGCACATACATTATTATTTAAAAAAAATAATGTATAGTAAATAAAACATATTACATTAGCAGGGGGGCATGCGAATACTGGAGCTTACCGGGTTTAAGTGAGGTTAGTTGGAACTAAACTTCCAAGATGGCGTCGTTTTCGTGTTTTTCGTGAAGGAGTAGCAGATATTTTCATCCGGTAAGCCAGTTTATATTTATATTTCTTTTAAATGCATAAGCCCTTTTGGCTCTACAGTGTTTGTGCTCCCCTCGGTTTTTTGTTTCAATACCGTAGACGTCGGAATAAAAAAAATATTGAAGCAAAACCGTCGATAAATTTGTTGTTTAATTTCTTGACCTTCGAGATGTTGGATGTTCGAATATCATTTTCTCTCATAATAAACTAACTTCGTTTTGAGCACATTTTGGGACCTGACTTCCAAATGATAAACAGCTCTTCCCTATGTTAAAAGGTTTTATGCGAAATAACTGCAATCGCATTGGTGCGAATGTTTTGGAAAACATTTTCACTTGAGGAAATCAATTTTTATTATTAAATGTTTTCTCACATACTTAGCGCTAACATTTAGAGTGTGTAATATAAGTCATTCAACGGTATTATTAACACAGTGTAATTCTTACCTCTTTTTTTTAACATATATGAACATAGTTATGTTTGAATATGCCTCAAACAGAATACTATGCTTACTAAACGGAATACTTTGCTTACTATTTCCAGATATCAAGACGCCAGTTATAAATGTTGAGGATGCCAAGATTAAAAAAGACGGTGTAACGAAGTGTGTACCGCTTTAGAAAGCGAAAGGTACATGAAAACCCACCAATCAAACAAAAAAGATTAGGCCAAAGTACCACGCAAGTTAAACACACAAAAAAAACACATATACGTGCAATATAAGTGTAATGAAAAACAGAAAAGGGTAAAGCCGGTTCGATACTATTATAAGGTTGCTGTAACCAAATACTACCATTGTTGAGATTCGGAATACATGAAGCAATTTGGAATACCTGACACCTGCTTAGAAGATGCATATCAGTGGATGTTTTTATGCAAACTTAAATATTATTTGTTTATTTAATACAATGACATTTGACGCGTTTTACCATAACGATACTGATACATGTATGTGACTTTGATGTGACACATTTTGGACGACCTTCTTTTAAACCAGTTCTGAGCTGGTCACTATATTATAATCGCAAAACGTGAATTTGTAGTGGATAGAAAAGTTTGTGCAAATGCAATACATGAAATGAATTTTTAGTAGAAGTGATCAATATATACATGTATTTTTTTTCTCTTTTATACCTATGTGAATACATATTATTTAAGACTGTTGTATAGCGGAAATAAAGTATTGGTTCACTTAGATAGATTATTTCGTTTGTTCCTAACATTGCCTTCTAATCTTAAGTAATGTTAATATGTCAAATGCATAACGAATTCATTCCGACCCAATTTTTTTTTTATCATGTATGTAAGTGCTGAATACAATTGAAAATGTATGCAGAGACATCGTAGGAAGAAATGACGTAACACAGATAATGGTTTATTTTCATAAAAAAAGTGAGAAACTAGCATCATGACATAAACGGAACTTAACGTGTAATTAAGAAGCACTCAAAGTAATTATATGTCAGACTTGTCTATGTAGAAATAATTTTTAAAAAAAACACTAAATACATCAGCTGAACATTTTTTTGTTTGGTTCGATTGTTTTATTTGCTGTTTTAGTCCGGCTCTGTTGAAGGACTCTTTCTTGCAAATTCTACATTTAAACTCATATGGTCCATGAATGGGGCATGGGTATCTCAGTCCTCCGCTAATTTTAAATTCCTAATTACATGTACTGCAACGAAAGATGCACTATTTTTCGCCCTTTAGCCTTCATCATCTGACAAGACGGTAAAAGAATGGTTAAAGAAAATTTCATATCAGAATAAGGTCGACAGGTCATAAAATACATTTAATTAATTAAAATATTACTGAAAGGGCTGATAAACATTCTATTATCACGTACATCAGCCACCCCACAACCCATCTTCTTTAAAATAGGTGAATTGATTCAGTTGGTCGGCAGGTTTTTTTGTACAGCATTTTAATAATTCTACAGTAAAATGATAAAGAAAACACTTATATTGCACCACATAAAATGCTTTAAAAATATAATATTGAAGTACACTTATAAACTTTATTAAAGATGGGTAGGTATTTTGTGTCAATCTCTTTCACATATGAAAGAGCTCTTTGTCATTTTGAAGTCAGGTCCCAAACTGTGCTTCAAAAGAAGTTAGTTCCCAAAAGGGGGGTTAAACCGTTTTAATTCGGCATTAAATGAATTAATAGACATACACATGCGTCGAGATACTAAAATAATCGTGATTTATGTTATAGTTTACTGTAAACATGCACAAATACTGTTTATTATGAGAGATAATGATATTCAAACATCCAAAATCTCCAAGATCAAGAAATTACACAACACATTTGTCGACGGATTTGCTTCAATAACTTTTTTATTCCGACGTCTACGGCATTGAAACAAAAAACCGAGGGGAGCACAAACACCGTAGAGCCGAAAGGGCTTATTCATTTAAAAGAAATATAAATATAAACTGGCTTACCGGGTGAAAATATCCGCTACTTCTTCACGAAAAACACGAAAACGACGCCATCTTGGAAGTTTAGTTCCAAGTTACCTCACTTAAACCCAGTAAGCTCCTGTATACTCATGCCTCCCTGATTAGGAGATTACGAGAAAACTCTTATTACATTTTGGGCTTTGGTGGAATGACATGGCATAACATGACTCAAGAACATTCTGCTTGGCTACAAGGTTTCCTACATAAAACCTTAAATATGGCTACGGAAAATTAAATGCAAGCCATGGGCAACTTAAGTGATATTAAATGAGCCTTATTCTTAGAAAACTGAGCTCAATGCATCTGTGTAAAAAGTAATCCCAGATTAGCATGTGGAGTCCGCACAGGCGAATCAGGAACATCACTTTCTTCTTTTATGGTATTTTTAATTTGAAAAGAAGTCTTTTTTTAGTAAAAAACCAGTTTAGGCAGTAAGTATCATCCCTGATTAGCCTGTACAGACTGCACAGGCTAATCTGGGACAACACTTTACGCACATGCATTAACCTCAGTTTTCCAATAATGAATAATGAAATGGTTTGTTCCAGTATCTCTGCACAGAGCAGTTTTGCTATTGGTGCTGTGCTGAATGCCACCTTTGGGTCGGTGGTAGAGATTATCCTGTATGTGATCAGTATGCGACAGGGACAGCTACCAGACGGCTCATTTCAACCATGCTACGCCGAGTTGGTGAAATCAGCGCTTGCTGGTAAGGATTCTTAATAGTACATAGAAGACTTTGGTGTGGTTTAACCCTTTACTGCTCAGATACTTAATTTGTTTCTTTTGTAGTCCCTTAGAAAATCATATTAAATTAAAGGCCTTTCTTCTAGATTCAAGTTTTTAACCCTTTGCATGCTGGGAAATTTGTCGTCTGCTAAAATTTCTTCTGCTGAATTTCTCAAATTAGCATTTTCTTTGATTTTTTTTCAAAGAATACTATCAGAATAGCAAACAGTTTGGATCCTGATGAGACGCCACGTTCTGTGGCGTCTCATCTGGATCCAAACTGTTTGCAAAGGCCTTCAAAATCCGGTTCCAGCGCTCAAAGGGTTAAAGGCCTTTCTTTTTAGATTCAAGTTTTTACGGCGTCATTTGCAACTATTAGATACTGATCAGCAGCAAACAGCATAAAACCTGAACAGCGAGTTACTTGAGGGCTGTTCTGATTTTATGCTGGTTGCATGTAGCCATTTTTATTCTGCTTCTGAGCGGGAAACGGTTTAGTTGTACTAAGAATATGGCAGTTTGCTAACCTCATTCCTCCCCTTTCTTAGCACTTAAATTTTACTTGATTTGCTTTGACTATTTCTAAAGCAATAAGCAATACCAGTTTTTTTTTTGTTCCTATCGATAGGACTTTTTAAACAGTTAAAATTACGCGGTATGTATTTATAATTTATAAATTGCATTTGGGCAGACATCATGCAGGATCAAACAGGATTTCTGGTCAATAAGTTAAGTTTGATTTAACCATTTTTTGAAGCAGCAAGCTTGCATGGAGACTTTGCTTTGTATTGCAGTTGGGGCTTGGCAATAACACTAAAAAAGGAAAACTGTTTCTACTCAATGGCTTTATAAAGGTTTGACAAATTGTGTTGAAATTTGTGTGTAGGTAGCTTACATGCATACCTAGCTTCAGATTCCATTTGGGCCAGTCCATTTAAGGTATAAGGTCACTGTTACAAAAACAGATCAAATGATTTCAACTAAATAACTAGGGTTTGAATATAGGCATTGCTTTTAAATTGTGTGTGTATGTAGCTTACATGCACACCTAAATTATATTTCACTGCTTATGCAAACTTAATAAATTGGTAAAACATTAAAAACCGGATTATATGCCTTTGCCATGTTTATTTGTAATACAGTCAAAATCTGATTTCTCAAACTTACTTGACTCGAATTTCTGGTTTGCTTTAAGTCTCCTCAAAGCACCAATTTTTTATTGCTCTATATTCATATAAATTTCTAATGGCTCAAATTCGCGAGGGGCGAATTTTCAGATGGCTCGAAGTGTTTTCTCAGTCTAGGTCATTATTTTACTTATTATTCCATATTTATGTGCATGATTGTCGTTTCAGGTACCCTGATTGGATCTATTCTGTTCATACCTGTAAGTTCATGCTGAGGAGTTTTTAGTCTAAGTGTTATTCCATGTATAAAAAGGTGATTCAAAGATTTATTTTTATTTTTAACAACAATATGAAATCATCATTAATTATTATTTGTTCACAAATGCTTGTTAAAAAAAGTAATCAAAGTTGAACAATTCAGGTTTTATGGTACAATGTAGCTGTACATATATACATGTAGGATACTTTTTTCCATTCACAAAATAGTTGAAACAAAAAATTAATTTGTTAAACTCACAATCTTTTCAAAACAAAAAGTTGTAGTTAAAAAATACTGATAATATTCGTACACTTTGCTTGTGAGGACGGATGGTAATTAGTTGATAGATTAGAATATGTTTTATCACCAATAAAGAATTACCTTGTAAAGACCTGAAAACCTATTGAAAACACAAAGATTCAATAGAAAACAGAATATAAATGAGCCTAGCTCTGGAAAACGGGGTTTAATGCATGTGTGTAAATTTTTGTCCCAGATTAGCCTGTGCAGTCTGCACAGGCTAATCAGGGACCACACTTTCCACCTTTACAGGATTTTCACTAAGACTTCCTTGAAACAAAAATGCAACAACAGCAGAAAGTGTTGCCCCTGATTAGCCTGTGCAAAGTGCACAACCTTATCTGGGATGGCACTTTACACAAATGAATGAAGAGGGGTTTCAGCCAGATCGAGCAGGGTTTAATTCCTTATGTTGTTCCTGTAGGGACTATGCATGGTGGTTGGAGGCATAAAGTACACGTCTCAGAGGTTCAACCCGAAAGCTGCGAGTGTTACTGCGCTTCTGTTGTTTGTTTCTATCTTGGGTTAGTATTGAAACACATCAATATACATGATTTATACTTAAATCTTACAGAATAAGCTGGTATTCACATGGCAGCATGATAAGCATGTTTAACCCTTTGCATGCTGGGATATTTGTCGTCTGCTAAAATGTCGTCTGCTGAATTTCTAAAACTAGCATTTTCTTCGATTTTTTTCAAAGAATACTACCAGAATAGCAAACAGTTTGGATCCTGATGAGACGCCACGTTTTGTGGCGTCTCATCTGGATCCAAACTGTTTGCAAAGGCCTTCAAAATTCGGTTCCTGCACTGAAAGAGTTAAAGTTCATTTCAGCAGTTTGTAAACAAACCAAAAGAGCGTGGACATCATCAAATAAGGGTCTATTTTTCATTGAAGTCATGCTCCAAAAATGCTTGACTCTCATCATTACAAGGGCATGATGGAAAGATGCACAATTTTGTGTTACTGTATACATTTTTAAATATGAAAAGTATTTAATTAAAGTATTTTCCCATTTTTTCCTGTTCCAATAGCAACTGTGCTTTTTTTCTTTGGGTGTCAACATCTGCAAACGCCTAGAAAATACATAACCAGTCATTTATTAGGCTTTAACGAAAAACAAACAACCTAAAAAATTGTTGAATGCCTATCAAGCAACTAAGGCCAAGATAAGGTAATCTTAACTCAAGTGAAATTTTCATTTAAAATTTTTACCTTGGTATGAATTATAATTATAATTTATTCATAAAATGAAAAAAGAGCTAAAAATCTAAGCAAAATAAACTAGTAATGCTATGAATACATGAAACAGCTGCAATTAAAAACTTTCATACCAAGTTAGTTTTTCTGGGGGATCCAAAACGATCCAATATATTCCAATAATGTTGAGATGCTCATGTATTTTGTTGTTTTGTGTGCAGGTGTGTTTTCGCCATCGTTTTTCTCTAAGATATTTGGTGACCTGCAGTGTGATAGATGTGAGACGAACACTACAAGAGACACCAACACCACATACGGTCTCCAGTGCACAGGTTGTAAGCAGTCTTTGGTGAGTAGGTTTTTTATAATGTGTTTTTTTGCGTGTTCCAGCAATTATTGAAAATAAGAAGTTGAAAATGTATGAGTCTGGCTCTGGGAAAATGGGGTTTAATGAAAGTGCGTAAGGTGTCGTCCCAGATTGGTCTGTGCAGTTTGCACAGGCTAATCAGGGATGACACTTTCAGCTTTTATTGTATTTTTTGTTTAAAGGGATTCTGTTCTTAGAGAAAATCCAGTTTAGGCTGAAATTGTTGTCCCTGATTAGCCTGTGCGGACTGCACTTTACGCACATGAATTAAGCCCTGTTTTCCCAGAGCGCGGCTCATATCTATATAATTTATAGCTGTGTAGCTAAGAATTACCAGTATTTCAATTGCACATATCCTTTATGAAGCAATTAATTTCGAAAAAAAAAAAAGAAGACATTTATTGTTATTTTGTTCTACAAATATACTAAGATTATAAGAATCTAAAGATGGTTGAACATAATAATTTTCATACAAATTCCAAGTATTGTTTATGAATTTGAACATGTTTGTTAAGAATCAGTTACTAGTATTTATTTTACCTTATATAGAATACTCAATTTTAATTTGCTAAGCATGGTCACATGCTGACCGTATATTTTTCCAAATTAAGTCAGAAGCCTTTCATGTTAGGTAAGAAACATAATATAATAAACATGACGTTCTTAAATACAGTAAAGCTAACTCTTTTGCTTTTATTACGTTGATGTTGGAGGAAGAAGGGTTCTTGGTAAGATAAAATTGTTACAGGGCTTCTAATTGACACCACACAGTGTTGTACAGTGTAGTGTGCTCTTGACCAATATTTAGTTACTGGCTCGGAATCACACAGAACGATGACAGCCAGAAGACTTGTAATTGGGCCGCGCTCTGAGAAAAGGGAGTTTAATGCATGAGCGTAAAGTGTCATTCCAGATTAGACTGTGCAGTCCGCACAGGCTAATCAGGGACAACACTTTCCACCTAAACTGGATTTTTGCTAAGAAGAGACTTTCTTTAAACTAAAACTATCATAAAAGCAGAAAGTGTCATCCCTGATTAGCCTGTGTGGACTGCACAGGCTTATCTGGGACGACACTTCCCACATGCATTTAACCCCATTTTCTCAGAGCGTGACTCAATTAAATGTTCCATAACTCTTAACCAGGATTGCATTATCTAGGAAGGGCTGGATGGGGACAATTCCCTATATGACAAGCACATTCAGCCCCTCGTATACGCCATAGCCATCGTGCTGCCGATCGCCTACATCACTGGCGTGCTCTTCACACTCAAGACCCACACCTCGTATGTGTATGATGAATTCTACCAGCAGGTGTCTTTTGACGAAGACAATGGTGAGTCTCATTAGGTTTAATTCTAGAAATGGTGAGTCTTGCTATGTATGATTCTAGCAATTGTGAGTCTTACTAATTATCACTCTAGCAATTGTGAGTATCTCTATGTATGATTCTAGCAAGTGTTAGTCATTCTAGTTCTTTAACTAAAATGTTCAGTGTCTCTATGTATGATTTAAGCAATTTGAGTCTTACTATGTATTATTGTTACAATGGTGAGTCTCACTATGTATGATTCTGACAATATTGAGTCTTACTATGTATGATTCTGACAATATTGAGTCTAACTATGTATGATTCTGACAATATTGAGTCTAACTATGTATGATTCTAACAATATTGAGTCATACTATGTACATTTTTGTATGATTCTACCAATTGTGAGTCTCACTATGTATGATTCTATTAATATTTAGTCTTACTTTGTATGATTCTTGCAATTGTGAGTCTAACTATGTACGATTCTAACAACTGTGAGTCTCACTATGTATGATTCTAACAATATTTAGTCTTACTATGTATGATTCTTGCAATGGTGAGTCTCACTATGTATGATTCTTACACTATTGAGTCTTACTATGTATGATTTTAGCAATGGTGAGTCTAACTATGTATGATTCTTACAATTGTGAGTCTTACTATGTATGATTCTAGCAATTGTGAGTCTCACTATGTATGATTCTAACAATATTGAATCTTACTATGTATGATTCTAGCAATGGCGAGTCTCACTATGTATGATTGAAGCAATGGTGTCACTATGTATGATTCTAGCAATGGTGAGTCTTACTATGTACAATTCTAACAATTGTGAGTCTTACTATGTATGATTCTAGCAATTGCGAGTCTTACTATGTATGATTATAACAGTATTGAGTCTTACTATGTATGATTCAAGCAATGGTGAGTCTTACTATGTATGATTCTAACAATACTGAGTCTTACTTTGTATGATTCTAGCAATGGTGAGTCTTACTATGTATGATTCTAACAATTGTGAGTCTCACTATGTATGATTCTAACAATATTGAGTCTTACTATGTATGATTCTAACAATATTGAGTCTCACTATGTATGATTCTAACAATATTGAGTCTTACTATGTATGATTCTAACAATATTGAGTCTCACTATGTATGATTCTAACAATATTGAGTCTTACTATGTATGATTCTAACAATATTGAGTCTCACTATGTATGATTCTAACAATATTGAGTCTTACTATGTATGATTCTAACAATATTGAGTCTCACTATGTATGATTCTAACAATATTGAGTCTCACTATGTATGATTCTAACAATATTGAGTCTCACTATGTATGATTCTAACAATATTGAGTCTTACTATGTATGATTCTAGCAATGGTGAGTCTTTCTATGTATGATTCTAACAATTGTGAGTCTCACTATGTATGATTCTAACAATATTGAGTCTCACTATGTATGATTCTAGCAATTTTGAGTCTTACTATGTGTATTTAAATGTATTGCAGATATAATAGTTTCATGCTTACATTCACAGAACAAATGAATGGACAGAATTACATACTTTTTTAAATGTATAAAATATAACTTATAACTAATTATACCACACCCTTCCACTAAAGTACATCTGTCTGTCTGCCTAGTGGCTTATATTTGACCTTCGGAGTACTCCCTTTGTATGTTTTGCCCATTTTACTAAATATCACATGCAGCGTCAGAGTGTGTTTGTGAGAGGGCATGGTTTTTTATCAATACTTCTACAAACCCTAGTTACCCTTTACCACTCAGATACGCAAAATTGACCTGTTTTTAGTCCCTTAGAAAATCAAATTAAATTAAAAACACTTCATTTCCAACCCTAAGATACTGATGAGCAGCAAGCAGCATGAAACCTGAACAGACTGCGATTTACTCTGGTTTTATGCTGGTTGCATAAAGCCATTTTCCTTTTGCTTCTGAGTAGTAAAGGGTTAAGTCCTATTGATTACCTCACCCCAGGCCCGGGAGCGCCCCAGTGGTCAAGGCTGAAGGGTGTTGTCATTCTCATCGGGAGTGCCGTGCTGATCGCCCTGTGTGGGGACCTGATTGCAGATAATATTCAGGATCTCCTAAGGTCCTCTGGAATCTCTGAGGTGAGATACCATTGAACCCTTCATGCAGTATCACTGATGACAATAGTTGAGTCTCATTCTGGGAAAATGGGCTTTAATGCATGCTGTCTTCTTTGCATTTGATAGATGATTTTATTTGCATTCTTTGTTCAAATATAGTTCAACAACGTCAGAAATTAGGTCATCTTAATCAATGTTTATTGGGAATCAAATGTTAAACAATTTTCTAACTATAATGTTTACAACCTCTATTAAATTTTAATCCAAGTACCATTTTGAAGATATTCTACTGATTCTACTTTTGGGTTCATGTTAACACATATGGCATTTTTCAACTTAGTGTGATCAAAATTGTGCTTCTAAGTGTAACCTTGTTTTCTGTTTTCTATGAAGTACACAGTAATAAAGTGAACAGGACTGGAAAAACGAAAAAAAAAACTACATAAATTAACTTATGGTGTTTACAATTGATACTCGTTCTTGAAAAACTGGACTTAATGCATATGCATAAAGTGTTGTCCGGGATTAGCCTGTGCAGTCAGCACAGGCTATTCAGGGACAACACTTTTCGCTTTTATGGAATTTGTGTTTAAAGGAAGTCTCTTCCTGCTTACTGCACAGGCTAATCTGGGATGACAATTTACGCACATGCATTAAGCCAAGTTTTCCAAGAATGAGGCTCTATTGTTGATTTTATTTCAAATTTCAGTACTTCATAGGTGTGACACTGATAGGAATGATCCCTGAACTTCCTGAAGTCGTCAATGGGGTTCAGTTTGCTTTGCAGAACAACGTCAACTTGGGGTCAGTCTTGAAATTCAAAAGGGCTCTTAAATACTTATTTATTTAAAAAAAAGATACATTTATAAGCCTTAAATAGATAGTCAACAATTATTGTCTCTGTCTCAACCAGTCATGTTCTTCTATAAGTAATGTAAATGTAATGTGACTTTTCATAGATGGTAATGGATAAAATACAAATACAGAAAGTAGTACATAATTGAAAATTCTCTGTCATGGTTTTTGTATCTATTGGACAAAAGCCTTTTACAGAACAGAACAGAACGTTTATCTTTACAGAGTGAAAGAATGGCGCATGAAACTTTTGATAATAGTGTTTCGTAAATATCATTCTGCTTTTTTGTTTAACTGTTTTAATTGCGAAGAAATTTGTGTTTGCAGGATAGAGATTGGAACCAGTACAGCCATTCAAGTTTGCCTTTGTGATTGCAGGATAGAGATTGGAACCAGTACAGCCATTCAAGTTTGCCTCATTTGTGTTTGCAGGATAGAGATTGGAACCAGTACAGCCATTCAAGTTTGCCTCATATTTGTGTTTGCAGGATAGAGATTGGAACCAGTACAGCCATTCAAGTGTGCCTCATTCAAGTGCCCGTACTGGTGCTTATCAACATAATTTTTGTGAGTTTCTGTGTATAACATTTGAGCCTTGCTCTGGGAAAAGGGGGTTTAATGCCTGTGCGTAAAGTTTCGTCCCAGATTAGCTTGTGGAGTTTGCACAGGCTAATCCGGGACAACACTTTCCGCTTAAACTGAATTTTTGCTAAGAAGAGACTTTCTTCAAACGAAAAAATATAAAAGCGGAAAGTGTCGTCCCTTGACGACACTTTACACACATGCATTAAACCCTCTTTTCACAGAGCGTGACTGAATGCACGGTTTCAAAAATATATTATGGGAACACCTGCGATGGACGGGCGAACGGTGATCCAGGAGGAGGATGTTTGCTCTCTTACTCAAATAGTTTGAAGCACATCATCCTGAAACTTAGTGATAATATAGAAGAGATGATATGCCCACAAACATAACCACCAAGTCTAATGATGTAATGATTTTAAATGTATTGTTGGAGAAAGGACAAGTTCATTTTTTTTTATTGTTTAAATGGCAATTATTCTGAAGTGGTTCAGGCGATCTGGTTGTTTATTGAACTTTGCAAAGATTAGTATGCCCTATCAATAATGTGTCAAATTAACATTGTCCGCTTTCTAACTCAAATAGTTTTTATCGGATCATCATGAAACTTGTCACAATTAATGTAGGCGGGCTTAATATATCAGCCAAGTTCGATAACCAGCCAGATCTTCTCAACTTGTTTGTATTCTCATCAAACTTGGGTCAAATGTTATGGGCATAAAATTGCAACCACCCTTAATAACAAACCAGATCACCTAAAGCCTTAAGGAATTATGGTCCTTGAATTATCTATAAATTAACCCAGATCTTGAAATTGCATAGTTTGCGACATGTTGGCACATTGGGATTCTCTCTCAAAAGTTCAGTTAGCATTTAAGACGTTTTTGATAAGATATAGGCAATTTGCTGAAATTCTGTACTCTAGCATGTTACCAACAGATAATCTTTTCAGCCCATGAACTTCTTGTTGACCTTTAACGATGTTCATGTCTGGGCCGTGGTGTTTGCAGTGATTGTAATCAACTACATCTTCCAGGATGGAAAGAGTGACTATTTCCAGGGTAAGAAATACAAATTGTCCAGAAATACAATCTAGGAAATAAATCAAACAAAAGCTTTTTTTTGCATCTTCTTTGAAAACAAGGCTGGCAATGGTTATAAAACACACTCCTAAACAAGGCATTTAAGTGTGGTAGACATGCCTCCTACTCTGAGGTATATGCACATATACGTGTTTCTTACTCTTTTGTATATATAGATATATATGCTTCATTACTGTGTAGTATATGCAGATATACATGCTTCTTACTCTGTTGTATATACAGATATACATGCTTCTTACTCTGTGCTATATACATGCTTCTTACTCTGTGCTGTATACAGATATACATGCTTCTTACTCTGTGCTATATACATGCCTCTTACTCTGTTGTATAAACAGATATACATGCTTCTTACTCTGTTGTATATACATGTATACATGCTTCTTACTCTGTGTATATACAGATATACATGCTTCTTACTCTGTGTATATACATATATACATGCCTCTTACTCTGTGTATATACATGCTTCTTACTCTGTGCTATATACAGATATACATGCTTCTTACTCTGTGCTATATACAGATATACATCCTTCTTACTTTGTGGTATATACAGATATACATGCTTCTTACTCTGTGTAAATACATATATACATGCTTCTTACTCTGTTGTATATACAAATATACATGCCTCTTACTGTGTGTATATACATGCTTCTTACTCTGTGCTATATACAGATATAAATGCTTCTTACTCTGTGCTATATACAGATATACATGCTTCTTACTCTGTGCTATATACAGATATACATGCTTCTTACTTTGTGGTATATACAGATATACATGCCTCTTACTCTGTGCTATATACAGATATACATGCTTCTTACTCTGTGTATATACAGATATACATGCTTCTTACTCTGTGCTATATACAGATATACATGCTTCTTACTCTGTGCTATATCCAGATATACATGTTTCTTACTGTGGTATATACAGATATACATGCCTCTTACTCTTGTGTATATATATAGATATGCATGCCTCTTACTCTGTGTATATACAGATATACATGCTTCTTACTCTGTGCTATATACAGATATACATACTTCTTACTCTGTGCTATATACAGATATACATGCTTCTTACTCTGTGTATATACAGATATACATGCTTCTTACTGTGGTATATACAGATATACATGCTTCTTACTCTGTGGTATATACAGATATACATGCTTCTTACTCTGTGGTATATACAGATATACATGCTTCTTACTCTGTGGTATATACAGATATACATGCTTCTTACTCTGTGGTATATACAGATATACATGCTTCTTACTCTGTGGTATATACAGATATACATGCTTCTTACTCTGTGGTATATACAGATATACATGCTTCTTACTCTGTGGTATATACAGATATACATGCTTCTTACTCTGTGGTATATACAGATATACATGCTTCTTACTCTGTGGTATATACAGATATACATGCTTCTTACTCTGTGGTATATACAGATATACATGCTTCTTACTCTGTGGTATATACAGATATACATGCTTCTTACTCTGTGGTATATACAGATATACATGCTTCTTACTCTGTGGTATATACAGATATACATGCTTCTTACTCTGTGGTATATACAGATATACATGCTTCTTACTCTGTGGTATATACAGATATACATGCTTCTTACTCTGTGGTATATACAGATATACATGCTTCTTACTCTGTGGTATATACAGATATACATGCTTCTTACTCTGTGGTATATACAGATATACATGCTTCTTACTCTGTGGTATATACAGATATACATGCTTCTTACTCTGTGGTATATACAGATATACATGCTTCTTACTCTGTGGTATATACAGATATACATGCTTCTTACTCTGTGGTATATACAGATATACATGCTTCTTACTCTGTGGTATATACAGATATACATGCTTCTTACTCTGTGGTATATACAGATATACATGCTTCTTACTCTGTGGTATATACAGATATACATGCTTCTTACTCTGTGGTATATACAGATATACATGCTTCTTACTCTGTGGTATATACAGATATACATGCTTCTTACTCTGTGGTATATACAGATATACATGCTTCTTACTCTGTGGTATATACAGATATACATGCTTCTTACTCTGTGGTATATACAGATATACATGCTTCTTACTCTGTGGTATATACAGATATACATGCTTCTTACTCTGTGGTATATACAGATATACATGCTTCTTACTCTGTGGTATATACAGATATACATGCTTCTTACTCTGTGGTATATACAGATATACATGCTTCTTACTCTGTGGTATATACAGATATACATGCTTCTTACTCTGTGGTATATACAGATATACATGCTTCTTACTCTGTGGTATATACAGATATACATGCTTCTTACTCTGTGGTATATACAGATATACATGCTTCTTACTCTGTGGTATATACATGCTTCTTACTCTGTGCTATATACAGATATACATGCCTCTTACTCTGTGGTATATACAGATATGCATGCTTCTTACTCTGTGGTATATACAGATATGCATGCTTCTTACTCTGTGCTATATACAGATATACATGCTTCCTACTCTGTGGTATATACAGATATACATGCTTCCTACTCTGTGGTATACACAGATAAACATGCTTCCTACTGTGTGGTATATACAGAGAAACATGCTTCCTACACTGTGGTATATAAAGATATACATGCTTCCTACTCTGTGCTATACACAGATATACATGCCTCTTACTCGGTGGTATATATATATAAATGCTGCCTACTCTGTGGAATATGCAGATATATATGCTTCCTCTGAAGTATATGCATGCCACCTGCTAAGTAGTATATTAGTATATAAAGATATACATGCAGCTTTCTGTGTTGTATATATTTAGATAATAGAATATACATATATTCATTACACTGGTATACATGATGCTTACACTACGGTATATACAGATCAATAAAGGTATACATGCCATTTCCCTATTTGGTTTTTCAGGTGCAGCTCTGGTGTCCATTTACATCATCCTTCTATGTGTGTACTTCTTCATGCCTGTCCCCACAACAGCTATGTGTTAACTGGCTAAGATCCCACAACAGCTATGTGTTAACTGGCTAAGATCCCACAACAGCTATGTGTTAACTGGCTAAGATCCCACAACAGCTATGTGTTAACTGGTTAAGATCCCAAAACAGCTATGTGTTAACTGGCTTAGAGCCGACAGCAGCTATGTGTTAACTGGCTAAGAGCCCACAACAGCTATGTGTTAACTGGCTAAGAGCCAAAAACAGCTATGTGTTAACTGGCTCAGATGCTTTTGTCATGTATGTCATTCTGCTGTGTAGGGTCTTTTTTGTGCCTATCATGAAGACTGCTCTGTGTTGACTGACATATTATGGTGATTTTGGGATATGAACGTTTTCGTCCATAAGAATACTACATATCCGTTCGTTTAACAGATGAACAAAGTTGATATTTTGGTGTAAATGTTTAGAATTTTTACATAGTAATTTTTTTACATAGGAAAACATGGGATGAAGACCATATATTATAAATGCTAGCAGCACCAGTACACAGTTAGGTCAGGTTAAGTGTATGGAGTGATGTGTCTGTTACCGATTTGTCTGTTAGCGACTCATTACTGGAATGTAAAGTGACATGTAAGTTTTCACTCTTGAGTATTTATTTTAAAATAATATTTATGCCATGTGTATGCCAAAAAATATATATGTGTGTGTGTGTGTGTGTGTGTGTGTGCGTGCGTGCGTGCGTGCGTGCGTTCGTGCGTGCGTGCGTGTGTAAATATAAAGATATATTTATCGGCTATATTTGTTTTTAATTTCATAAATGTATACATTAATACTCATATAGATGTTGATTATGGTTGTTTGTGTTACGGGTAATACCAAGAAATATTGTCTCAGTAGGGAGGCCAAGGGATAGAACTTACTCTTATCACGAGCACTTGACAATATATTATATTACCCAAATGATGTCCATATTTCATCACCTAGCATTATATAAATCATGAATTGTGGGTGTAGGTAATACAATTTTGTATTTGTTGACTGTTAAAGTAAAATGAATTCTAAGCGTGGAATGTTATCAAGCCATTTAAAAAATAATCATAGTATTTATATTTTGATTTGATTATATAGTTTAAAGCGCTACAATCATGACCATTAATATTTTATCACGTGTACACTATTTTGATAAAAATCTGATAAAGCGCATTTAACTAATCTTGTGGTGTATTAAAAGAGTAATATACATTTACATCAGGTATTTTATCTTGTTTGTTTATGATATCATGTTTTTTGTACATGACGATTGGTTTACATATTTGTTTAAGTGTACTCATACTCGTTGATATTTCGTCAAAGTTTTACCTATTATTGTGATTTGAATAACGTTCAATAAAATGTAGTGAATCTTAAGTGTATTCGTTATAAATGCTCATCTTGAAAAATAAAAACACATCTCATTTATATACATTTTAGCAAATTGCTCAGTCGACTGCTCCTACATTTAGAGCGAGCCGCAATCCGTACCTATGTCCAGAGACACAGATGTTATCTACGTCTCTGTCTGTCATAATGTTAAAGTCAAAATGTTGATCGCCTAGAAAGACTGTTAGCAAAAAAATATATAAATAAGGATATAGAAACTCAAGGACACAGTTAGGACATTAAACGTATTTTTTCCTCAATACAAATGAAATTCTTATTATGATGACGAAGGGCGGATATTTATGAACAAGATCATGTTAAAAGTCTCCAAATAGATCTAATATATGAAGCACATTACGTCGTTAGATCCGTTTCAATCAAGTTATGTCTTGCAACACTTTAACGTTGATCACAAAGGAACATAATAAGCATCGAGTGTACATGCACGGTTCGATCATCTTAATTAGGTGTTACGTTACGTTGGAAGCCAGACTGTTGCCGCACGTTATCTAGAAAGCCAGACTGTTGCCGCACGTTATCTAGAAAGCCAGACTGTTGACCGCAGTCGAGTAACTGACGCACCCAGTTACTGAAGCACGATAGCAATTATGCCCAACATTTATCGTTGTGAATGCGTGTCGTCATATTGCTTTACAATGTAGTGGTCTTATATACGCGATTAGGGTCATGTAAGTGGCACCACACACCTTCTGGGATTGATTTACAGTGTTAATGCATTCATTTCGTGTACGCGGTTTTGGATCGGTTGGAAACGTACTTATTTCACCACATTGGGAACTGTGAAATACGTATTTAAGTTCTATATAGATAATATAGTTTGCTGACACATTCTCGCTACATCAAAGTTCTCAATCTGTATGTTTGTTTCGTATTTAAAGGTTAGAAATAAAACCTGCACCTCCCCACCTATTTGCACTACCAGCAACCATGCTGTCAATCCGGGTCTGCGTGTGACTGACGTTTCCGAATGTTTGCTATGAGTGCTAACAATCTAGAAACTCGAATACAAGCAAAAGTATTACATGACGAATTAATCAAATTTGGAGAAAGACTATTGTGACAATATATTTACATGCATTGCACATAGTATTACATCGATATGTTAGAACATTGCGTCGTCCGTGGTCGACAGTAGTCGTCAACGTCATGACCCAACTTTTGGCGAAGAGTGTCGGAGATGGCCGAGTAGTCTTCTGGACTAATCGTCGGTTGTCTGGAATACACGAGCCCTCCTTCGTACCACCAGTCGGCTGACATGTGACCACAGTAGTAGACGATGACGTAGTTGCCCGACCGCGGAAAATCTATAAAATATTTTTTGTGACGTATCGAATCAAAAACATACTGCACCTTTTAGGTCGATCATTAACTTAGGTCAGATTGAAAGTCGCGTGTTAAGACATTAATTAACAAGAGCACCGCCTAGCGGGTGCAGACCGCTCATCTATTTTTGCTTTTTACAGGTGAAAGGACCTATCACAATACTTCAATCAAA
>VMBQ01005378.1:15417-32484 GCA_007657795.1 Dreissena rostriformis | reverse complement strand
ATGTATGCATTATCTTGTTTTAAATGCCATATATTGTACATTCAGTGATAAGTATACCAATTATTTTATCACATGCTATACCTTGTTTTCAATGTAATACATACATTACGTATTTTTTTATATTACACATGTGTAATACAACATTTTTAAGCGTTTTCATTGGCTACAGAATCAATAACTAACCAATCGCATGGCTTTATTTTGGTGAAATGACGTCGTCAACATGAAATGACGTCACGATAGTAAACAACTTTTAGATCTATCAGCATTTGTTCGGTCAATTAAGATGTATTTTATTTAGTTTAAAAGCATGTGATAAAAAAGATCTGACACTCGTTGTCATATCATACCATATTTTATTAAACCCATCCAAGAAATTCGTTAGTAAGCTCGCCAAAGGCTCGCTAATTACTTACAAAATTCCTGAACTCGTTTAATAAAATATGGTATGATATGACAACTCATGTCAGATCCTATATGTAAAATATTTAGTCATTTAATCCTCAAACAAACACACTGACACACCTGAGGGTTACACACATTTATACAAAATTTAAACAATTTCTAGTTAACTTATTGCATACAATGTAGACAGTTTATAAAAAAATATAGAAAACTTCATATAAAAATGTATATAAAATTGAGACATATATTTAAGGAAGGATTGTGTGAGGTCTTTAATACAAAAAAGACTTAAAGAGCAAAATAGGCTTATGCAATACGTATAATTTGAATCTATACATCGTCACCTGCAAAAATTGTAACATTAAAGGTTTATCTTCATCATTATCATTTTATTATATTTAACTTTATGAATGACTGTGCAATTAAGTAATACATAATAATAGTAATTAAGGAAATATTATTGTTGACAATTAATAAGATTTACTGAAAATAATATACATGTAAAAACCATTTTAGATTTTCACGGAAAAAAAAAGATAATTACATTTTTTTTTAACAGACTAGTGGACTTGTAACACTTATTTTTTATATGGTTCAGGAATGATAACCTGTTTCAACACACTACAACTATTGAGTATCATTAAGTTCACATTCCATTTAAAATTGTCGGTTGGCAAATCATTTACTTCCCAGTAACTTAACAAAATAAGTACTGAAAAAGACAATAATCTACAAATGGGAAGATTCCTGTACACAAATGTTCCAGATTCAACAAGGCGCACACTACTGAGCTGGTCTTTTTAGGAATGTATTGTGCCTCGCTCTGGGAAAACGGGACTTAATGCATGTGTGCAAAGTGTCGTCCCACATAGGCCTGTGCAGTCTAACTTGATTTTTGTTCAAAAGAGACTTTCTTTAAACAAAAAATTCCATTAAAGCGGAAAGTGTCACTTTACGCACATGCATTAAGCCCCATTTTCCTTCAGCGCTGCTCTATTAACAGTTATCACCCTTTTGACACATGAAAAGGAGCATCATGGGAGATTACTGGGTGATGCCCTCATAATAAGCGTTGTACCAGAGCTCCCCCGAGTGTTCCAGAGACCTGAAAACAGCAGAAATCATATCATGGACAAATAATAATAGAAATAATATGTGCCTCTTTCTGGAAAAACTTGGCTTAATGCATGTGCGTAGAGTGTCGTGCTGATATAAGCATGTGCATTCTGAACAGGCTAGTCAGGGACAACACTTTCTGCATTTATTGTATTGTTCGTGCAAAGGAAGTACCTTTTTATTAAAAATCCAGTTAAGGCAAAGAGTGTCGGCCCTGATTAGCCTGTGTGGACTGCTACGACACTTTACGTATATTCATTAACCCTTTGCATGCTGGGAAATTTTTCGTCTGCTAAAATGCTGTCTGCTAAATTTCTAAAATTAGCATTTTCTTCGATTTTTTTTAAAGAATACTATCAGAATAGCAAACAGTTTGGATCCTGATTAGACGCCACGTTCTGTGGCGTCTCATCTGGATCCAAACTGTTTGCAAAGGCCTTCAAAATCCGGTTCCAGCGCTCAAAGGGTTAAGTCCAGTTTTCCAACAACAAGTCTCATATATTTGAAGTTTGTTATCAGTTATCAGCATTGACCAGTGAACTCAAATATGACCCTAAAGACACCTGCGAACTGTGATATTTAATTCTGAAGTTAATTCAGAGGTACACGTTTGTTGGACAATATCCTTCACTTGAATTTAGGGACATATTAAGTCTCCTAAATTGGAGGGAAGAGTTATTGGCCTTGGTCAATGATTTCACACAGTGACCATTATCATAGCATTACTTCTACAAAGACAAACACGTGAGTAGTGTCGTTCAAACTTTTTGATAAATAGTTGAGCTAGTCACAGACAAAGATTTATTACAAACGCAATGTTTGCACACAGACCCTAATTGTCCATCACAAATTCAGTTTCAAAAACTATTAATATTCTAAACTCAAAATACAACAAATTACCACAATTGCAGAAATTCAGTTAGACAAGATCACTTCCAGAATTCCTAAAATTACAGAAACCTAAACATTAATAAGGTTCTTAAGTGTTAGCAAATGCGTATACAATTCAGACGGATATGTACAATAATTCATGGCTCTCACCTTGCAGGGTATACAAATTAAACAGAAAAGAAATAATTTGAGTACCAGTAGGTCAGGTGATAGTGTGTTGCGAGTGTTCAAAGATAACATCCATGTACGTATCAAAGCTTTGTAAGAAACACTAGTGTTCTTATACCAAACCTATCAGTTAAGGTTAAACTTGTTTTGACGGACAGAGGAACAATAGAAACAAACTGAGTGTTCAATCGCTATATGCCATGCGACAAGAGTACATGGGGTGGGAGGCCTAAAAACCAATAGTACAAATAATAAGCGTAGAAAGGCTCTATAGAACATTCATGTTCATATATAAGAGAACAACATCAATATAAATTACTGACAATTTGCAAATTCAGATAGCTATATAAATTTAGACCAAACTACAATCTAAAGAAACACTCATTCACATACAGAACTGTTGATCTATGGAACAGCTTACCACCAAGTGTAATAGACTCAAAAAATGTCAAAACATTCGAACTGAGACTTGATAAGTTCTGGATGGATCAAGTGATAAAGTATGATTATAAATCCACCGTCGTGACAGGGCAAAGCATCCACCACAGTGACAAAAACCTAGAGCTGGTGTCACAGGAGTAATCCTTCTACCAGAATCAACTATGTAACTATGTAAATAAAAACAAGAAATGTGTCCACAGGACACGGATGCCCCCAACTGTAACTTTGTCACTACATAAAAGTATAACTGTGTAAATGTTTTTGAGAAATACAGCGCCTACATTGTATTAAACTATTAGTTTGCTGCATAACAGGTGTTCAACACAACTTCTGACCAAATTTGGTGGAGACCGGATGAAAACTACTTCAATTAGAGAGCGGACACCATGCTTAATCCTTAAAATGCACTAAGTTTTTGACCCGGCATGACCCATATTCCAACTTGACCTAGATATTGTCTTGATACAACTTCTGACCAAGTTTGGTAAAGATCGAATGAAAACTATTTGAATTAGAGAGCGGACACGAAAAGTGTGACAGACCGACAGCCTGACGGACAGTGCGAAAACTATATACCCCCTTTTCTTCGAAAGGGGGCATAATAAAATTAGATTCAGGAAAAATTATTTTTGGTGATACATGTACCAATATTGTGACATTTGTAATACATATTTTTACAAGGATTCTTACCTCATGATGTCTCCGAATGCAGTGAGCAAATCCTTGCATCTGTAGTTTACGCCGTGTTTCTTTGCAATTGACTTCACTAGAGGTGCAATCGCAGCGTAATTGTGGCGGGGCATCATGGGGAACAGGCTAAAAATAGAACAAATATTAGGAACCGTTGAAATACCATAAGACACTTTTCAAAGGGTACACACTTGCAGTCAAGTTTCTGAATCTGTTTGCAGTTTAATTTTAGAGAATTATTAATGTTACTGTTTCTTGTAACTTGAACAAAATAACACTGACCTTGACCCAACTGGCCCCTAATGCAATCCTTACCTAGGTCTGTTTGTAAGCTAACTATCAACAAAATAACATCACCATACCTCCATCCAAACTAAAGCTACCAATTGGAAACTCTTTTTCTTTTTTAAGTTACAGTGACCCAACTGGCCCCATGGCATTAAACTTGCAAGCAAACTTAAATCAGACGTTTTTAAGTTAAAAAGCAGGCATTATTGTGCTTAAATGCTGGTCAAAATTACAGGTCTTGGTCAGTGACTGTTCATATAGACCCTGAACACATATGCTAAGTTTTGTTTCCATATCTGTACATAGATATGAAGATGTTGTTTGCAAATATTCACCTGAATTTCTAAGAACAACAAGTGATGTGTTTGAGAAACACTATGTCCCCTTTTGAGCGATTTTGACCCATATATTTGACCTTAGACCTTGAAGGATGACCTTGACCTTGACCTTTCACCACTCAAAATGTGCAGGACCATGAGATACACATGCATGCCAAATATCAAGTTGCTATCTTCAATATTGCAAAAGTTATGGCCAATGTTAAAGTTTGTGCAAACAAACCAACAAACCAACAAACCACAAACAAAAAGACAGGGCAAAAACAATATGTCCCCCAGTATAGACTGGGGGACATAAAAAGATGCTGCGTTAAAGACAAGGCTGATGCCCTTGTTGAAAGCCTCGTCGGTATCAATTCATTAGCTTATTTAAATAAGTATTCAACCAAAATAAGGTCAATGTCAAGGTCAAAAGGTCAGGTGATTTGAGTGTCATGGATGGAAGTATCAAAGCTTCTTAGTAAGTTATATTGATGTTTATCATACAGTCAATTTTGGTTAAACCAAGAATGTTGACCTTCTGAATTAGTCTTAGTCAAACAGTAGGTTAATGTAAGGGTCAAAATGAGGAAATGGGGTTGAGTTGACAGTAATCATAGATTACTAGATTACATCCAAGCAAGTACCAAAGCTTCGTAGCAAGCATTACTTATGTTATACGAAATGCGTCATTAAGGGTTAACCTAGTCAGGGTAATAATTAACAAGAGTTCCGCAGTCGGAGACATATGCCCCCAAACAGGGCCTTGATTTTCACACTTATTGTGACAGTGACCTTGACCTTTGAACTTGTGACCCCAATTTCAATAGGGGTCATCTACAGTACAGCCCACGCGGAACAAACATATTTCGCGATCCGCGGCGGCAAGGCGCAACGAGTCGATGCGAGTAGGCCGTTAAAGCCGTGTCAGTTCGCGGCGGCACACGGCATTTCGCCGCAATGCTTCGCATCTGTCCGCCGCAACATGCCAAGGCAAGCCGCGGTCCGCGATATGACACCAGTCGATGCGCATCATAAAATAAAAATCTTTGAAAAATGATAAGTTAGTCAATACATTTTAAAAGAACAATTATAATTATATTTAAAATCATAATTAATTAAATGTGAGCGGATTCAAAATAGATAAAATAGTTAATAAAAAAGCATGTTGTTGTTTTGTTTTTAGTGATTGCATTCCCGTTTCTAAAGAAATTGCTGTAATCCTGATAGAAATAATTATTATTTTAAAAGAAAGCAAATTTAAAAAAAAATCGAATTTATAAAGTCAAAACACGAGTTTCAAGGGCATGTATGAATTAGATGGCAATAATCATTTATCATTGTCATGTTTAGAATCGGCAAAAGTACTTTAAGTTACTTTGTGTTCGTTTATTACGCCGTATGATTATTATCTTTATATTTAACAATCAACAAACATATTGGTTTTGGGGGTTATTTACGACAAAATGTATTAGCATATAAGAAAATTTAATGTATCTGGCCAAGTAAGTTTGTTTCTCACCCGTAGTGTGAAAACCCTCCCGTCATTGTCATAGGGGGCGGACAAAAAGCCTCCCATGAAAAAACACAGTGTTGCATTCATTAATCCGAAAAATTTACCCATTGTGTGTATTGTGTTTTCAGGGGTGTGAAATTGAAAGAAGAAACTATATACATACCGCATTTCTAATGTGCATATATATCCGATAATCCAATTTTATATTGAATGTAATAATAATAACATAATATTAAAACTTCAATTTAGATTGAATGCAATACGATACAGAGCAACGTTTAATCGCGTCATACGCACATCCATGCAAAAACGTGCTTCCCGGGGACTTTCTGAAAACCTTGCGAAAATGAAAGTGAAATTCTGTTAACAATTAAAGGTGCATTTGCATGTTACTAAATTGTCTGAATTACTTATTTAATTTATCTTTGTCTGTAACGTTTTCAATTGCATTTTTGCAGTCAATATTTAAATGCATAATAATATATATCAACATATCAAACTGTGAATCTGCAATTGCAAACAAAAGCCCTCTCATGAAAGCAATTAAACAACCGACAAATGTAATTGCTTCACACAGTGTTGCATTCATTAATCCGAAAAAAAATATTCAAAATATCAAACTGTGAATCTGCAACTACTTTTTGTTTTTAATTAGTTTAATCACGGAATCAATTAAAAGCAATTAAACACCGACAAATGTAATTGCTTCAGCATAAATATAGGTTTCTGCGCTACAAATGTACATGTAGATGTATATTTTTGCACTCGATCCGCCGCGTATGTATGCGGCGGATTTATTCCGCGAAAGTACGCGAGGTTAATACAGACTTGCCTCGTTGCGTGGATCGATGCCGAGGGTCGCGGCGATACGCCGCGTGAGTACGCGCGCGGCCATCGAGTACTAAAAATTATGTCCGTGGCGAAGCCGCGGACTTTGTTGGTTCCGTGTGGGCTGTACTGTACTGTCCAAGGTCAATGCACATGTGAAGTATCAAGTCAATCGGACATTTGCTTGATGAGTTATTGAATCGGAAACAATTTTCACACTTTTTCTGACAATGACCTTGACTTTTGACCTAGTGACCCCAATTTCAAAAGCGTTCATCTAGTGTCCAAGGCCAATGCACATGTGAAGTATCAAGCAAATCGGTCAATTTGTTGACGAGTTATTGATCGGAAATGATTTTCACACTTTTTGTGACAATAACCTTGACCTTTGACCTAGTGACCCCAATTTCAATAGGGGTCATCTACTGTCCAAGGCCAAAGCACATGGGAAGTATCAAGCCAATCGGTCAATCCGTTCACAAGTTATTGATCGGAAACCAACTGGTCTACCGACAGACACACAGACCGACCGACAGACCGACATCCAGCAAAACAATATACCCCCTCTTCTTCGAAGGGGGGCATAAAAAGTATCTAAGGGCAATAACTCTGCAACACTCACTGGTGCTCGATCTGATAGTTCAGATGTCCGGAGAACCAGTCGTTAAAGAAGCTGGGCGTCACATTGCAGGTCGAGTCCAGTTGAAGCTGGAACCAGGTCTTGGCGTGGTCGAAGTCTACCTCGTTGGGAATGTGGGACATCTGTGTGCACCAGACAAACCAGAGGCTCTCAAGAGCTCTACAAATATGGACACAGCAATTCTTGGTTTAAACATATTTATTCCAGAATATGCTTAGAAAGAAAGTAACAAACACCTTAAGTTTATAGGATTGGAACGTAAGCTAAGCTAGTAATGTTCCTTTCCTCAGAAATTCTTACAGTGTGTTTTTACTCACGTGTTGCTTTAAAAATTAAATCATATATTGTTATGTTATGCAAAATAGTGTGTTTTTACTACGGTGTATTTTTTCTCACTGGGTTGATTTTTACATTTAATTGTTAATTGTGAAGTTCCAAAATTATTTAATTGTTGTGTATTTTTTTACTATCAAAGGGCCATTTTAACACCTAATATGGTATTTAAATTTTTTTTAAGAAAAATATGATTATCTTTTAATAAGTTATTATTAATCAATTACCTAAGTCATTATATAAACAGTCACAATTTTTTAACTGTTGAGGTCGCCATGGCATTGTGGATATGGTGTCTGCCTAGCGATTGGGAGGTCACGGGTTCGATCCCCACAGTGGGAGCATTCTTTAGGTCTGCTCAAAAGACACCAACTACAGGTTCTAGTCCCAGGAAACGGACTCGAGAGCATTTCAAATGAGCCTTAGGCTTTCGATGCAATCGAGCTTACATGAATAGGTTTAAACTAAAGAAGTAGGAAATGGACAGGCTTTAACCCTTTGAGTGCTGGAACCGGATTTTGAAGGTTTTTGCAAACAGTTTGGATCCGGATGAGACGCCACAGAACGTTGCGTCTCATCAGGATCCAAACTGTTTGCTATTCTGATAGTATTATTTGAAAAAAAAATCAAAGAAAATGCTAATTTTAGAAATTCAGCAGACAACATTTTAGCAGACGACAAATTTCCCAGCATGCAAAGGGTTAAAGAGCGTGGCTCATATGTTGATTTTCAGTGGGCCTCACCTGACAAACATGAAGAACCAAAATGTTCCTGCCACGCCCAAAACAGGGGACAGCACTCCAAACACCTTCCAGAAAAATGTCACAGTGAAAAACAAGTCCTGAAAGATAGAAAATGATTCATAAAAAAATATTGCAAATTTTCAAGAAAATAAGTTACTGTGAAAATTAACAAAATATAATATAGGTTTATTACAGAGGTAAATATGGGCAAGAAGTTATAGCAGGATTTAAGGTGGGAAAAAGGCAACTTTTGTTTGAGTTACATGCGGAAAGGTTAATGCACGTACATGTGTATTTTAGTGTCGTCTGATAATGTCCATTCATTTAATATGAAACATGACAACATGGAACATTGCTTCTTTTTCTGACACTTGACTTCCAATCTAAGATACTGAGTTTCATTACAGTTTCTGAACAAGATCTGTGTTTGTGAAACACAATGCCCCCTACAGCTCTTGAAGCCACACAGCAGCTATATCCAAATTTAAAACATAATGAAAAAGTTACGGTCCATTGATATTTGACAAAAATACGGGCCTTGGACAGTATATGAAAGAGTTTTGGAAAAAAGTCTGGAAGTGTTATTTTAAAGAAAATTCCTAAGTCCAAGGCCCGTAACTTCATCAAAAATCAGGTGAAAATTTGTAATTCATGTAGGTAGACTCACATACCAAAAATCAGCTAAATATCTGAAAGAGTTTCATAAAAAAACCTCCGGAAAACGGTTATTATAGAGAAAATTTCTAAGTTCATGGCCCATAACTTCGCCAAAAATCAATGGACCGGAACAAAACTTACACTTAAGCTGTAAGTCATGTAGGTTAACTAACATACCAAAAATTCGCTAAATATCTGAAAGCGTTTCATAAAAAAAACACCCAGAAAACGGTTATTATAGAGAAAATTTCAAGGCCCATAACTTCGCCAAAAATCAATGGACCGGAATGAAACTCGCACTTCATCTGTAAGTCATGTAGGAAGACTCACATACCAAAAATCAGGCTAAATATCTTAATGTGTTTCGGAACAGAATGCTGAACGGACAGACAGACAGACGGACGAACAGTCCATATGCTATATATATGCCACAATACCGGGGGCATTATAAAAAGCTGAATTACAATCAAAAGCCAATTTCTTTACCACCAACAGTGAAGCAAAATTTAGTAAAAGCTTTCTAAACTGAAATACATTGGGAAAGAGCAAATCCAGAGTTGTTCAAAACAAAAAGAAACAAACAAACATTGACGTACTTGTCATAAATAAAATCATTTATTAAAAATGTTCTTGTCCTCTTAAGTTTTTCACTTTTTCTAGTTGTCAGAAGGGCCTTTACTACATTTGACTCTCATCGTGCACAAATTGATCTTATGCTGTTTGCGGCCTGCGCATTCAAACATTCTGGTCAGGAGCTAGCCTGTCTGCTAATGAGACCACAAAACCTTGCATGACTTAACCCTTTGCATGCTGGGAAATTTGTCGTCTGCTAAAATGTTGTCTGCTAAATTTCTAAAATTAGCATTTTCTTCGATTATTTTTTCAAAGAATACTATCAGAATAGCAAACAGTTTGGATCCTGATGAGACGCCACGTTTTGTGGCGTCTCATCTGGATCCAAACTGTTTGCAAAGGCCTTCAAAATCCGGTTCCAGCGCTCAAAGGGTTAATAGTGGACAGAGTAGCTCCTGAACAGACTGCCTGATCTAAGGCTGGTCTAAAGCAATGCTGGCGGCATATGGCATAAGACCCATTTTCCCATGTCGCGGGTCATTTGGTTTTAGGAATTTGTGTTCACGCTTGATCTGACATCAATTTCGAATTGTAAATTATGTAAAAAGGGACCGATGCTTAGGTTTACAAGAGCCTTATTGAGAGCAGAGAAGTCACATCAAAGACAAAAGTTGTTTAACTTTTTCAGTGCTGGAACCGAATTTTGAAGGCCTTTGCAAACAGTTTGGATCCAGATGAGACGCCACAGAACGTGGCGTCTCATCAGGATCCAAACTGTTTGCTATTCTGATAGTATTCTTTGAAAAAAAATCAAAGAAAAAATGCTAATTTTAGAAATTCAGCAGACAACATTTTAGCAGACAACAAATTTCCAAGCATGCAAAGGGTTAGTGTTTTTCTTACCCAATAGTCCTTTCTCTTCAGCACAAAGAAGAGATTTTCAAACACGAAATATGTCGGCAGAAGAAGAGGGCTCACTGAAAGCAACAACATAAAAGTCATTTCTTAGGTGATACATAATACTGTAGAATCATTACTATTCATGTGACATTAATTTTCATTGATTTTGTGGGTTGGCTGATTCACATATTAAACGCAAACACATCCGAAAATGGCCAACAGAAAATTCCTCATTAAGTTTTTCCCAAATCGCAAATCTAAGGATTCACATGTCCACAAAAAAGTATTTTTTAGAAAAAAAAACACATTTCATGCCAACCAACAAAAATGATTTTACAGTAATGACCAAAAGATACTGGTATGTGTCAATCCATGACGGAGTTGACCAGTTATAGGTTTATATTTCAGTGAAAAATAAAAACACAAGAATCCAAAATTCAGCAGCCATTTTCTAAATAAGACTGGTATGGTAAACGGACTAGTTCCAAAATACCCAAGAACCCGTTCCCAAAATGCACCAGACACCTACCGATTAAGTTAATATTTAATAACGCAAACATACAAGACCTGTCACCATAGGATGACATATGCCCCCTTTTTCTACATTTTTCTAATCCTAAACGCAAAGTGCTTTTCCACATTTTTCGAAACCTAAACGCAAAGTGTGACAGAATTTCAGATAGACAGACGGACAGTGCAATCACTATTTGCCCACCTTTGGGGGCATAAAAATGATTTAAACTGGTATAAGTGCCTTGGAACGGTTGATAAAAAGCATTGGGGGTATAAACAGCTTCGAGGGCTAGCTGAACCTCACACTAACATTACCAGAGATTCAATCACAAACCAAATGTCTGAAAGGATTTTAGTTAAATGTACCTATTGAGTGAGGCATGAATAATCCCAATAAAAATGGCCATTGTTGTTTGTTATTTCTCATGATAGTACATTATAGTATCTGAATCTTTACAAAACAACACTGTGGTGTGTTCTGAGAAAACTGGGCAAAATGCTTGTGCGTAAAGTGTCATCCCAGATTAGCCTGTGCAGTCCGCACAGGCTAATCTGGGACGACACTTTCCGCCTAAACTGGATTTTCCCTAAGAAGAGACATCATTTAAATGAAAAATTCCATAAAAGCAGAAATTGTCATCCCTGATTAGCCTGTGCGGACTGCACAGGCTAATCTGGGATGACAATTTACGCACAAGCATTTTGCCCAGTTTTCTCAGAACACGACAACACTATGCATGCCCAATTGGCACCCATGTGTCAATTATAGGCGGAGTAACTTTAACCCTTTGCATGCTGGGAAATTTGTCGTCTGCTAAAATGTTGTCTGCTGAATTTCTAAAATTAGCATTTTCTTTGATTTTTTTTCCAAAGAATACTATCAGAATAGCAAACAGTTTGGATCTTGATGAGACGCCACGTTCTGTGGCATCTCATCTGGATCCAAACTGTTTGCAAAGGCCTTCACAATTCGGTTCCAGCACTGAAAGAGTTAACTACAGCAAACTAGTCAGCCAATGAGTATTAAAATAAACTCTGTCTATCATTCGATACATAGAGGTGTGATGTCAGTGCATTGGCTGATAATTCACACTTGTTTAGACACCAAGCCTTGTTGAGTTAACGTTACAAAAGAAAATACGCTGAAATGACAAGAGAGGGTCTTCAGAAGTTAAAATCACTATTAATGAAAGCGCTTCAAAAACTGGTTACTGGATATGGATCATATGCAAACTTTACCTTAGCAAAATTTTAATGACTATTAACAACAGTACTCAGTCAGTACATGCTTTAACCAAAACTAAGGGTAAAAGTAAATGGACTCTTTGGCATAAATTTTATTGGAAATATTTTTTTTTAAGATGCGCAGACAAATATTTAATTTTGCAACAAACTAAACCAGGTTCAATTTGTTTAGAAAAGACTATCTTTAAACAAACAAGAGATGTGTTTGTCAGAAACACAAGCCCCCTAATGCGCCGCTTTGATTTTTTAAATATATTTTTTTACCTTTGACCTTGAAGGATAAACTTGACCTTGACCTTTCACCACTCAAAATGTGCAGCTCCATGAGATACACATGCATGCCAAGTATCAAGATGCTGTCATCAATAATGCAAAAGTTATGACAAAACTTTACCCTAGGTTAAAGTTTTAAGACAGACAGACAGACACACACAATGACGGACAGACAGACAGGCCAAAAACAATATACCCCCTTTTTTTAAAAAGGGGGCATAAAAATACCATAAAAGCAGAACGCATCGTTCCTGATAAGCCCTGTGCATAGTGCACACGCTAATCCGGGAGGACACTTTACGCACATGCATTAAACCCCATTTTCCCACGGCGAGGCTCATTTTGAACAACCCATGAAGTGCTCATGTGAAGATTACCAATGCTGACATACACAATAGGAAGTAGATGTGCTGGAACTGGTACGGCATAGATCCCCGCTTCTTTTCCCCCCAGAGTTTGGGCAGGACTTCCCCCATCAGGAACAGGTTGGCAGCCTTGATGTCCGGGTCCACTTTGATGATGTTTGGCTTGGCGTGATGGAGGAAGTGCCGGAAATTCCACCAATGGGAAGACGCACCCTAAAAAACACAACTCAAGTCAGGAACTTGGGTCGATCTGATAAGGCAGAACAAATCTGACAACAAATCATCAATTAGGTGATGTGCTATGTATCCTGAGATGTTGTTTAATCAGGTGATGTGCTATATTGCCATATCATTTATCCATGAAGTAGGGCGACGTATAAGGAGAACTTATAATGTCTTGCTATATGAGCTAGCTTTTATGGCGACCTGGAAGAGTGTCTGCCTTGGTACCGGGAGGGCCCAGGTTCAATCCTGTGATCGGGGATTTTTCAAGCTGGGTAACATTTGGAACCCAACATGTTAAAATGGAGATGATAAATTGTGATAATTTAAGGTTTCTCTCATTAAATAACTGAACATTAATTTTACTAAATGAGTTGTCAATCGTGCAATATTGTGAACAATCTTCGGTTGCAAGAAAGAATGAAAGGTGCAGCTAGAGTCAAACATACGTCATCAGTGGTCCAGAACTGGGGGCCAGTATGGGATGTACTATAATGTATCTTGATAAGTCCTTAAACTGTTGATGTGCTATAATGTATCCTGATATTTCCTTTAATGAGGTGATGTGCTTTAATATATCCTGATATTTCCTTTAATCAGGTGATGTGCTATAATGTATCCTAATATGTCCTATAACCAGGGGATGTGCTATAATGTATCCTTATATGTCCTATAACCAGGGGATGTGCTATAATGTGCCATAGATGCATAGACTATAATTGGGACAATCTAAAATGTACCCAACAGTTGTGCTATACCATACCTTCATATGTCCTATAATCAGTTGATGTGCTATACCATACCTTCAAATGTCCTATTATCAGGTGATGTGCTATACCATACCTTCATATGTCCTATAATCAGGTGATGTGCTATACCATACCTTCAAATGTCCTATAATCAGGTGATGTGCTATAACATACCTTCAAATGTCCTATAATCAGGTGATGTGCTATACCTTACCTTCAAATGTCATATAATCAGGTGATGTGCTATACCATACCTTCAAATGTCCTATAATCAGGTGATGTGCTAAACCATACCTTCATATGTCCTATAATCAGGTGATGTGCTGTACCATACCTTCAAATATCCTTTAATCAGGCGATGTGCTATAACATACCTTCAAATGTCCTATAATCAGGTGATGTGCTATGTGGTTCAGTTTACGGCTCCTGAACACAGAGAGATGACCAAAGTCATGTTGTAGCCAGCCTGCCTGCGCCTGAACAAAATATACAAAAAATAAAAACAAATTGAACAGTAAGCGCTTATTCGCTATTAAATATTAAATAAGACAGCGTGGCGCAGTGGTATAGCACTAGCTTTTGCTTCCAAGTGGATCGGGTTTGAATCCCGGGGAAGGCAATATTTTGTTTTCAACATTTTTACTTGCTTTTGTAAAAAGTTAAAACCATTAAAAACAGTATAGATTTGTAACTAAACATTTTTAATGTCATTTTTTAAGAATACGAAAATCTGTGAATATGATAGTGACAGACATGTTTGTACAGTTTTACTGCCCAATAAAGACAGTGAAAAAAACCCTCCATTTTCCCCTTAAACTAGCCTTATATTTAAAAAAATGAGGTGCATTTACCTATCTAAGACATTGACTTCTAGCAGCTATTATTCCAAATTCATCCCAACTTTTGGTTACTCATAACACTAATTAGAACTAGTGCTGGGACACGATCAAGATCCTTATGTAATGAAGCATAGCAATGCCGCCAGATTAGCTTATATGAATTCGCAGGCTGGTCTGGTGCTGCTCCAGCATTTTGCATGAGGGCCATTTTGGCATGGCATGGCTCACATTATCCAAAAGGCTTTACAGTAAGTGCCATGTTGATTATACACAAAAAGTAAATAGACATACTTGTAAATCTGTCAAAACACAAAAACGTCATGGGGATTGTTTTACCAGTTGTAGATTTTACTTTTAAAATTAGATTTTAAGTTATGATATTACCTTGCAGTGTTTTTTGGGGGTATACATTTGGGGCTGATTTTTTTTATATAGCTCGCAACATTCAATTTATTTTTCTGTCCAGCACTATGAGTTTATCCTTGGCAAATATTATGTAAAAAAAAAACACTTAAAAACCTCCTTCGGACACATTAAAAAAACAGTTCATGTCTAACCCTAAAAACCAACCAAAAAGTCAACATTACCTGAGAGATGAGGAAACACACTGCGGCCGCAATGAACGGCAGCCAAGATGTCCCAAACCGCGACAGGATGTGATAGCCGATAACCTCAAGGGCGAGTATGCTGATGAGATTCCACACGTAAAACATCGGGTTTACCCGCAGGAGGCCGTTATCCTCCACGTACTGACGGAGTTGACGGAAGTCTTGTTCAAGTTCTGTCTGTGATTGAGAACAAACGTGGCGTGTTCTGAGAAAACGGGCAAAATGCTTGTGCGTAAATTGTCATCCCAGATTAGCCTGTGCAGTCCGCACAGGCTAATCCGCGACGACACTTTCCGCTTTTATGGAATTTTTGGTTTAAATGATGTCTCTTCTTGGCGAAAATCCAGTTTAGGCGTAAAGTGTCGTCCCAAATAAGCCTGTGCAGACTGCACAGCCTAATCTGGGATGACACGTTACGCACAAGCATTTTGTCCAGTTTTCTCAGAACACGCCACAAATGTTGAGTTTAAGATTACATTTTATTGTGCAATTTTACCATTTACAACAATCATCATTGACAAGTGAAAGCTTTTTCAACCAGATTTCCCAATTCCAACAATAGGACGGGGAAAGTAAACATGTTGTTGATGTCTTTGTTACTGATTGTAAACAGTCATAATTTTTTTTTTTGTTTAAGCACAATTTTGAAAGTCTTGTGATCAGTTCCTTCAAGGCAATAGTAACTTGTTTGTATCAAGATTTACCTCTTTTATGATAAATGATATACATACTTATATTCAACATCAATTTAGTTTGTATTGTACAAGCTAGTTTCTTTTATTGTAAAATACTTGAAATGAAACACAATTGTATTTTATATGAATGTATGTTGAATGTACAACAATTATATGTATGTACCCATCAATAGCTGTACATGAAATACTCTGTTTATGAAATGCATAATACTATATGAAAAGCTTTGTATATAATATTCTACGTATGTATGTTATATTCTACGGAGTGAATAAAAATTTGCACTGAAAACCACAAAAACAAGATTTACCTCTTTAACAGTTTCTGCTTCACCGATGCAAAGTGGTTTCATGTACTTTCCAACAAATTCTTTATCATTATGCATGCTTGTCCAGACATCCTGCAAAGAATTCATTTTTTTATACATACATTATACATTATACACATTCATAAAATAACCTATTATTTAATATTTTAAAACAGGGTTCATTACTGTTTACATAAATCTTCCCTTAAGAACTATGTGAGTTCAGGAAAAGCACTAAGTGAGTTTATGCAAAGATCAATGCGAGTATAGGCAAAGAATTATGTGAGCACATGTTTAGGCCCTTTTTTTAAGCAACTTTTGCTTTCTGAACTTCCTCAATGTCAACAAGCCAAATACTCAGGAGTGTTGAACAAAGACCCTCAAGAGTATTACTGTAACCGAGGAAAATCATGGCTGCGCAGGATGGTCAAGAGCTATGGTGGCCGCATATGGCATAAGACCTATTTTTGAAAGATGCGGGTCACATTGTCAGCAATCTCATATATGTACAGTAAAAACATCAGCAGGCCTAATATGGTGCTTTGAGGGACTTCGGAGATGACAGGAGAGTTTATAAAGGTTAGACAGTAAGGTATGTCTATCTGTTAGCACTCACATAGTCATGGTTCAATACATCTGTTGGTATGACAGGAGAGTTTATAAAGGTAAGACAGTAAGGTATGTCTATCTGTTAGCACTCACATAGTCATGGTTCAATACATCTGTTGGTATGACAGGAGAGTTTAT
>VMBQ01005378.1:0-14073 GCA_007657795.1 Dreissena rostriformis | reverse complement strand
TTAATAACATCTTAATTCACGATTGAAATGTTCAACATGAAAAATAATGAGCCTTAAATAAACTTAAATAGTTTCAATTGTGTTCTCTAGATTTCCTAAACGTATGTCTTTATTAAATTTTCGTAAAACGGTCTAAATTTACGCTTAGAAAATAAAAACCCGAACAAAACAAGTGATTTATTTCTTCGTTAATTACGAATTATTAATGACAGCAATATACATCTCTTGAAAAAAACATCAGCGATAAAGGCGCGAACAAATTCGCTAAATGGGAGGCGATGTTCCAAGTGTGGATTAAAAGCGTTTATGGGTTTGCCCGTGACACCACATGTCTGCACATGTGTAGATACCGAAATTAAGATAAGATATCACGCGTCACCTTTAAATAACATGTTAAATGACAATCAAGACCTTATTCATGCCAGGGACCTACACAAATAGGTCCATGTCCATGCTGTGTTTTATTACTCTTAAACGAATGCAGATGAACCTTATTTCTACTAATTACGTAATTTATATTTAAAAAAAAACACGAACTATTATGTGGTTGTCAGATCGATAACAGAAACTCTTTAAATCCTCAAATATATTTGATAAACCCGTTTCGCTTCCTTGTTTTGCGTAGGGACCTATACACACATATATAGGTCCATGTTTATTTCTTCAGTACCGTTTTGGAGGCGCGCGAGAGTATTCAGGGGCGGGTTATCCGGGAAGGAATCGATTTCTGGGATTGTCTATACCACACAGTCGTCTGCAAATAGCCTTATCTTGGAAGAGACTTTAAGGGGGGGGGACGTTAATGTAAACCAGGAAGAGGATCGGTCCCAGAACACTCCACTGACTACTATACTACGAATAGCAAGAACTAAAACACTCAAGCAGAGCAAACAAAGTGCAGAAAACTGAAATCCTACCGTCGCGTCCTGGCCCCCATACGACCCTAAAATCCTCGCTCCCCCTGGATGCCTTGTCATGAAGTTCGTTACGTCATAAACTTTTCCCTTGATCACAATCCAAGTATCGTCCCGTTTACTGTGCTGTTCAATCTCGTTCCATTGATAAACCTTAACTGTACCATTTTCTGGCCGTTTTCCGCCCTTTCCCATTCTTAAAAACAAAGTTTAAGCCAATTAATTAATGAAGTTTACGAAATCGGTGCGTGGTGTGGTTTCCGATCAGGAAATGAAAGTAGCCCACGTCAATTTCACTAAGAAGCTCATGAAACAGTGCGTTGCAAAGCAAGCGTTAACCTGACCGTGATCCTGATTACGAAAGCAACAGTATTGATTTGTTTACACGTTTCTATGGGGAAATCGCGAGTTTGGGTCAAGTTTAAACTAACACTACCTCTCCGTGTTTATTGATCGCACTTATATAAATTGTGCACATATATCCTGTCTAAACGTGTTCGGAGATGCACTGGAAGATTGATGTACAATGAAAACTGTATCACTAAGAAATTAAATGATTTTTCTGCCAATTTAGGTAAAAAGAAAGGTTATATCAAAGACAAAGATATAAATAACCAATTTAAGGCAAGAACTGATGACTTAAAATGGAACGTGACTTACTGATGACTTAAAATGGAACGCGCCTTAAACAAAAAGTAAACTAACCTTTTTAATAAAAAAAAATATTTTAACATCTGGTTTAGATGTGTGCTAAACATTGATATTTACAAAATGCAAACATAATTAAAAACATAATATAATAATATGTTTTCGCAGTAAAGCGTCATCAATGTATGTTGTTGTTTTTTTTTGCTTTTCTATACAACTTCATTATTTTAATCTATAAATATCTTACAAACTTTATTTTAATATCTTCCAAAGTAATACCGTCTTTAAAAAAAACAAAAACGCGCTACAAGTCAAAAGGGTTTTTATTGTGATGTCGTTAACTTATTATAGGTTGATTAGTTGGCACTGCATGGTTGCTGTATAGTCCAAATAAAGGGACTCCCAGAGCCTTTGAAATTTTTTGCTATGGCGGCTTTGGGTTGTTAAGCTGAGAGTTGAATTATTACAACTAGGTTGCTGTAGCGTAAAAATATGCGTATAGGCATCTGTTTAGTCAATAAATTGAAATGACATTACAAAATAAACATAAAACACGCATTTTTTTTTTACATATATCATATTTAGTACCAGTATTTTAAAATCCGTCCAGTCATTTCAAAGTTACAGAGCAAAAAAAAAACGTTGACCTTGAATTGTGACCTTGAACTTTTACCGAGGAGCATGTTAGTTATAAGCAACACATCGTCTGTTCATGGAAAATAATAATCTGGCGTAATTATAAAATCCTTCCAGGCATGTTAAGTTTCAGAGGAAACTAAAATTTAGTACCTTTGACGTTGAATTTTGACATTGATCTTTCCCCGAGGAGCAGGGGAGGCCTTCGTGACACATCGTGTGGTCATGAGAAATAATAATCCGAAGTAATATCAAAAGCATCCCAGCGGTGTAAAAGTTACACGAAATCCGAACGGACGGAAGATCCAAAAGACGACCAATTTACCCGCCTACGGACGGACGGCGCTATTTGAAAAAGGGGTTTAATTCATGTGCGTACAGTGTCGTCCCAGATAAGCCGCACAGGCTTATGAGGGACGACACTTTCCGCCTTAACTGGATTTTCGCTAAGAGGAAACTTCATCTAATAAAAATATACCATAAAAGCGGAAAGTGTCGTTCCTGATTAGCCTGTGCGGACTGCACAGGCTAATCTGGGACGACTATTTACGCACATGCATTAGGGTCTATAGACTATAGGGTCTGACAAACCATTTAAATAAGTTGGAACAATTGTTTTAAGAACCATCCAACAAAACAATCGTACATATCCTCGAACAGCGGATATATCTTACAGGTGCCGACGCCTCCCTGTAACATGAACTGTCGAGAAAGAAGAAGAGAACGCCTCTGAGAACCATAGGGGGTCAGGAAAGCACATGTGATGTGACCAGAGAGCGGGAACATAGTCAAATAAGGGATGTCGTGAAAATCGCTAATGAAAGAATATTGAAACATGAACAATGTAAAAGTAGATACATAATTAAAAGATTCTGCACTATTTTGACATTCAAAGAGCTCTTATGAATTGAAATATATTTACTTGTATCGAAACCAATCTAATCAACACTGGTAAAAACCCTATATATTATTCGTGCAATATGGTACATGTTAACAGTATATTTATGTCAAAACTCAATGACATAACAAAACACCTGGTGGAATACACGGCCAGTAATCACGGGCGCCACCTCTTTTTTTTGCGATGCATTACTAAATGAGCAAATGCTACTTCCGAGGTGGCGCTAATGACCGGATGTTTGGAATTTTCACGGATAATTCTTCAGAGTGAGTAGGTTTTATCACGGCCGGTAATCACGGGCGCCACCTTTTTTTGCGATGCATTAAAAAATGAGCCAATGCTACTTCCGAGGTGGCGCTAAAGACCGGATGTTTTGAATTTTCACGGATAATTCTTCAGAGTGAGTAGGTTTTATATGTTTTTTTGAACATATTTCGCATTATTTTAGAAATCGGACTGAATTAATCTTCGCTGAATCGCACTACATTGCCCGATTTCTTACTTACATACGTAAGTAAGTAAGAAATCGGGCAATGTAGTGCGATTCAGCGAAGATTAATTCATCCACAAATGTACAAAAACATACAATCACAACCCATTTGGAAACGTGAGGACGTTTATAAGTAGTGACATGGTTGTGTTTTTGAAAGCAAATCGATGTATTTGGCCTGTGTGACGAGATAATTTCCACTCGATTAATTCGCTAACGACATAAAACGATTGCGTTCATCATATTCTAGTTGCTGCATGTACAAACACCTTGGCTTTTGCAGATCTACTATATAATTTTGTATTTTTTTTTCCAAAAGAGATGGAGCCAATGCCGAGGAGGTGGCGCTAATGACAGGAGGTGGCGCCAGTGCACGATATGTGAATCATCACATGACTTACATTTGATAGATTATTCCTTTTTTATATTTCTTTTTAGTTTTCAACGTCAATACGTAAACCCAAATCTTTACAAAACATATACACATTCTATAAAACAAAACAGATGTAAATCTGTAAATATATAAGTGACTAACTCAATAGAGAATTCAGCGACCCGAATAAAACATATTGTACAACATAAAAAATATGTAATACTCAATAAATCCAATAACTAAATTCTCAACATTCTCAAAATATTCTTATGTTTTTATACAGCAAGATAATTCACGAACTAATTAAAATATGTAGCTTCTGCATGAAACGATGAGTTGTGACCCCTGATCCAATTGCTTAATTCGCGAAAAGGCAAAGGTCAACGAATCTTAATAAGGCTAAAATATGTCGTTTGTTCCCACTAACATCTCCAAAAAATTAGGATAGCTTGGTCTTTTATCGGTAACCTTTTTTTAAATTATACTCAAGTTACTTTCCAGTTTTACAGTATATGCAATGACAGAAATCTTCAAAAATCTATTTGCAACACATGTTTCTCCATTATTATGTAGACATTACTTTTTTCGATTATATTTTATTATGATCGAATTAAGAAAAAAGATCGAACACTCAACCTGGAATACCACACAAAACGTGAATGGTCGGCACCTAAAATTAAAATAGCTGAAAGTGTGCATTGGCGCCACCTCCTGTCATTATCGCCACCTCATTGGCATTGGCTTCATCTCTTTTGTAAGAATGCAAAATTATCTATTAGATCGACAAGAAGCCAATGTTTTGTGCATGCAACAACGTGTACATGCTCAAAGCAATGGTTTGATGTCGTTAGCGATTTCATTGGGTGGAAATTTGCTCGTCACAAAGGCAAAATACATCGATTTTCTTTTAAAAACTTCACCATGCCACACCTTATAAAGGTCATCACGTTTCCAAATTGGTTGTTATTATATTTTCTGTACATTTGTGGATGAAAAAATCTTCGCTGAATCGCTCTTCATTGCCCGATTTGTAAAATAATGTGAAATATGTTGAAAAAAAACATATCAAACCTACTCACCCTGTTCAATTATCAGTGAAATTTCAAAACATCCGGTCCTTAGCGCCACCTCGGAAGTAGCATTGGCTCATTTATTTATGCATCGCAAAAAAAAAGAGGTGGCGCCCGTGATTACCGGCCGTGTTTATAGTTGTTTCAACACATTTCGAATTATTTAAAAAATCGGGAAATGTAGTGCGATTCAGCGATGATTTATTCATACTGTAACGTTATTCTGCGTTTACATTATGTTCCCGGCAGCCACGGCAGTCCCGTTTGTCCGAAACGTGTCGCGCCGTGTGACTGTTGCAATTTTTGACCTTTTAATCCAAGGTTTGCTAGGTTGTACTAAGTTTCCTCACGGTTTATCAAGGTATCCGTGACGTGCCGTCGAAGCGAAAACGCGGCCCTTCGACGGTGCGCTAAGTTTTCATCCACGGTCTGCCACGGATGTATAAATGTTGCTTCAAGGTACGATGCGTTCTGTTAAGTTCCCGCACGTTGTTTGCGTTTGTCATGCAGGTCTGATACGTTGTGCACGTTTGTCATTCATTTGTCACGTTCTGTCAAGGTACCTTGCGGCTCAAACGTGGACATCCGAGAGGTTTCAAGCACGATTTTGCTCCCGGTATAAAAGAAAACTCTAAAGCAACAGTATTTATTATAACAAAATAATTCCAGTGACATGGATGTGAATGACGAGGATGATTTTTGGTTTGCCTGCTTATTTGCAGCATTAATAAAATCTTTGCGTTGTAAAGAGCTTAAAGAAGCACAAAAGTCCCGGAAAAGACGAAGAAGGAGGCCAAGGTCCCTGTGGGTTCGTCCATGGCTATCGGAAGCTAGAAGGCAGCAGCAAGGGCACATTGAAGCATTTCTTACCAGGGAACTCCACAACGAAGATATCAACACATTTCAGAATTATCAGAGGATGACCCCATAACTATTCGACGAGATCCTTGAAAGGATAGCTCAAGTCATCTCAAGACAAGATACGAAATTTTGATCTGCCCTTACATCTGGATTGAAACTGGCACTGACTCTGAGGCATTTGGCTACAGGGGACAATAACTCGTCACTATCCTATGCGTTTCGATGCAGTAAGGCAGCAATTTGTCATATGGTTCCTGAAGTATGCAGCGCTATTGTCCAGGCCTACAAAGACGAAGTGTTCACCGTTCCTGTGACAGCCGATGAATGGAGATCTATCTCCCAGGAATTTGAAGACAAGTGGAATTATCCACATGCAGATGGGACTCTAGACGGGAAGCATGTTGCTATCAGCAAGCCACCAAACACAGGTTTCCTGTACCACAACTATAAGGGATTTTACAGTATCCCTCTCCTTGCATTAGTAGATGCCCAGTATCGTTTCATATGGATTGAAGTCGGTGGAGTTGGACATATGCCTGATGCCCAAATCTATAATGACTCCGAACTTTGTGAACTTCTTGAACAGTCTGGAATAGACGGCTTTTATATACTCATCTCCAGACCGCGCGAATCGTGTCAGACCGTACAACAACTCAACTGGCCGTAACGCATCTGCCTGCAAAACGTAACGGGTCGGAATAAACACGTAGCAAAACGGCTGTCAATTATCCTAGCTTGCCGTGGTAATCTTGACAAAACGAAACAAAACTTGATAGAAACGTAACATGTCGGGGAATGAATAGGATACCCGTCAGAGTACTGACCCTTTTCGGGTTCTGTTACGGCCTGCTACGTACTGTCAAGTTTTGTTGCGTTTAAAAAGTTCTATCACGTTTCTCATTTCCGCCGTGGCTGCCGTGGTAATTGTTTGACTGTTTAAAATGTTGGCACGGCAACCACGGCAACCCCGTTGTGGCACGTTTGGCTATCCCCTACGTTGTCTCACGTTCATCCCGTTTCCTCCACGGTGGACCGAAACGTGATTGCCTTGGTCGCCGGGAACATAGTGTAAACGCAGCATAACGGGCAAAGATCTATGATAAGAATGTGAAATAAGTGGGATAGTTTCGCATAACGAAAGTTAAACATATGCTAGAACCAACAGATGTATATCAGTGGAAAATGTAACAACATGAAACTTCACTCAACAAAGCCGTTAAGGTTGCTATAAACATCGACATTATGGGTCGTTACATTTATTATTGAATAGTTTATGAAGCATCACAAAGTGGTCCATGATGAAAAGAGTCACAAATGTTTAGATTTCCACCCGGATTAAATCACCGAAATAGATTCAATGATGTAACTGTATGTAATGCTGTAGCGTACGGCGAGTTAGGAAGATACCCAATATTTATCCATAGATATGTTAAGATGGTTAAATATTGGTTTAAACTTATTGAAACTGATAACATAATTTTAAAATCAATATATATACAAGCAATGAATGATTGACAAAACGGTCATACGTATGTGCAGATATCAAACATGGCGTAACATGCCTTACCATCAACCGGTTATATATTTGTTTTTCACGTTTTAAATGTGGAATGATGGGCATATTGCCTTTTTTCCCTGAATAAAGCATATAGTCCCCCCACCCCACCCCCCCCTCCACGAAAATGGCCAACCTCAATATTTACAAGTTTTCAGGAGAAGGCAAAAACTTCATATTTAAAAAAAAAGAAAAAAAGAATGAAGCTAAAACTTTGCAAAATGACTTTTTAAATATCCCTACATGTGTCATAATGTTTAAAGTGACGTGTGACTTTTTCTGTAGTCAATATGAGAAAATTGTCTAACTCGAGCTTTGACTCAAGCTTTAAGCTTGAGTCAAAGTTTGAGTTAGACAATTTTCTCATATTTGTTCATCCGCCGCTGACTTGTTTACATTTACATTGGAAATTTTCGCACACATTTACATGGGTATAACTTTGTAAGCCGATTGGATAGGACCTTGTAATTCTTCGCGGGAGAAGCGGGCCGTTTTCACCACTGCGAAAATGTCAAAACCCGTTTTCGTGCCAAAACTGAGATTGGCCATTTTCGCGGGGAGGGGACGAATATCATATCACAGAGGTTATGTCATTTAGAACGCATTGTTTTGGAAGAAAGGACTGGTATCTTAAAGTAAACCATAAGGTGAAAATATCACTGCGCTGTATGATAGCGAACATTGAAGTCATAAGCGTATGAGTACTGCACACATATAATATTAGAGATATATGATATTATTTTCGTCCTATATTACAATCATCTTGACGACGGCCTTGACTTGAGGAATTCTAAAGGTTATTAACCTGTAAGACATTGACCGATTTAGTCGTGTTTAGTTTGCACAACCATCGTCACTTTACGCACAAGCATTTTCCCCAGTTTTCTCAGAACACGCCACAATTATTCCTCTGACAGAAAATTGAAAAGATCAAATGTGTTTGTAGACTGTGTGCGTGTATTATGGTGTCAAACGCAAATTAAGTTCAAACGTTCATTGTATTGTACTCTATTTATTGCGATTCACAACAAAAACGTGTATATTGAGGAATACATACACCAGTAATCGTAAATTTATCTTAGACCGTCTCTGATAGCTACAGAAGTGTATTAAAATTCACATTACAATTTAATTACCGGTTGATTAAAATTATTAACGTAATGCGAAATCAGGATGACGATTGGGTGAAGAAGAATACACTGAATACGTTAGACAAACAGGATATCCAATGGTACCAAAACAATCAAGTAGTGGCAAAGGCCCGTGCTTCGCTAAAGGTAAAGATTATCCAACTGTGACATCATCTTCGTTTTATCCCCCGCAAAGAGCGAAGGGATATATAATTGGCGTTGGCCGTCTTTCCGTCAGTCCGTCCGTCCGTCCGTCCGTGAATCCGAACATCTGTCACAAACTATATTGCTGGGAATATCAATTCAACGAATTTGCTAATTTAACTATTGACTAATTTGTGTCTCAGACCAAAAACGAATCCTGTTTTATTCATGTCCACTCAACCCATTTATGCCTAGCGTCTAGAAAAAAAGGCCTTGGCAAACAGCGTAGACCCAGATGAGACGCCGCATAATGCGGCGTCTCATCAGGGTCTGCGCTGTTTGCTTAAAAGAATCTATGTAAGAAATATTCTAAATATAGAAATAAATATACTAGACATCCCTAATTTTGGAAATAAATTGATTCTCTTTAGAAGGATGGGAGAGTCCACTAGGCATAAATGGTTTAAATCCCAATTATACAACTGTCATATATAAAGTGACATACGTTTCAAATAAACACAATATTAGCCCATTTATGCCTAGTGGACTCTCCCATACTTCTAAATTGGATCAATTTATTTCCAAAATTAGGGATGTCTAGTATATTTATTTCTATATTTAGAATATTTCTCACAGAAAAAATGTCTTTAAGCAAACAGCGCAGACCCTGATGAGACGCCGCATCATGCGGCGTCTCATCTGGGTCTACGCTGTTTGCCAAGGCCTTTTTTCTAGACGCTAGGCATAAATGGGTTAGTAATATACATATTAGTAAATAAGCTGTAGGCTAAAAGTAGTATGAGTATTTTCCTCAACATTCATCATCATATGTTTTACTGAGTTATATTGTTTTAAGATTATATTATACTTGTATAATAATTGAAAGGATGAAGGGATGTTATATGTTACATATGAAGGGAGAGGGATAATTGATGAAAGAATAAACATGCTATTCTTGACTCATTTTGAAAAACAAAGTGCCTGCAATATTACGCAAACGTTTCATTATGAATAAGAATGCACAACATTGAGAGAAAACTGGAGAAAGAGAACGCAATATTAATAAAAAAATAAAACAAACAACATATGTCAAGAATATAGATAAGCTTTTTGCACGTCCTGTAATAGACTTACGTATGACCTTTGGTTTGCGATCTCCAGAAGTCAGACTCCGGTAAGGTCCAGAGGCCCCTTCTGAACGAGAAGACAGATGCAGCCAAGGTCAAGGACGAGTAGTGGGAGAAAGAGAACCTGCGATATGGCTGGGGAGGATTCACACCGGAGTAAGAGACAGCAGAACCCTTATTTAACCCATTTATGCCTAGCGTCTAGAAAAAAGGCCTTAGCAAACAGCGCAGACCCTGATGAGACGCCGCATCATTTAAACGAAAAATTCCATAAAAGCGGAAATTGTCGTCCCTGATTAGCCTGTGCGGACTGCACAGGCTAATCTGGGATGACAATTTACGCACATGCATTTTACCCAGTTTTCTCAGAACACGACACATATGATCGCTCATTTAATTGAATGTTTCAGTTTTTGTATACATTATTTGTTGACCTTTAATCTTACAAACCAAAGCCTTTTTGTGTTCAGCTCTTTTAATATCCTATTTTTGCATCGGACTCTAAGGCCTGTAAATCTCTATCGGGAAAACCGTAGTTTTTCATCATTCGGAGTCTTTTTCTATATTACACAGTTTCCATTATACTGCCTTTCGTGCAATTACCCTGTTTGACAACCCGCAGTCTTGCAGCGTCCGGCTCGGCAAGCCCCGCGCTTCCATGGTTCTAAGCCTCGCATGATAAACTTGATCTTTGATCCAAAACTCACATAATATTCTCTATATTCATGTAGGTGCGTACCAGGGCGTGTGTATGTCGGATTGCCAGTTGCTGTACGTGGTAGCGCCCCTGCTCTTCGTGGGCATGATGCTCACCTTCATGACCTGCTCGCCCACACAGACCGCCACCATGAGGTGAGCTTGAACATTATTTTATGTTAACCATTTAAATAATCATTAAGTATGTTTGAACATGTAATAATTACATAATCACATTGTATAACTTTGCTCCTACTTGTCTTCTTGTAACGTTATACAATGCTTGTCATTCCGAGCTTTCCCGTACCATGACTGAAAACTGACCCAAAGTCCTTCAAAACTGGCCCAACGTACCTGAAAACTGGCCATACGTATGTTTGAACTGGCCCAAAGTACATGAAACCTGGACCAAAGTACCTGAAAACTGGCCCAAGGTCCTTCAAAACTGACCCAAAGTACCTTGCAACCGACCCAACGTACCTGAAAACTGGCCCAAAGAACCTTACAACTTGCAAAAAGTCCTTCAAAACTGGCCCCTTTACCTGAAAACTTGCCAAAAGTACCTGGAAACTGGCACAAAGTCCTTTAAAACTGGCCCAACGTACCTGAAAACTGGGCCAAAGTACCTGAAAACTTGCACAGTCTTTAAAAAACGGGCCTACGTACTTGAAAAGCCCTTCAAAACTGGCCCAAAGTCCTTAAAACTGGCTCAACGTACCTGAAATCTGGACCAACGTACCTAAAAACTGGACCAAAGTACCTGAAAACTGGCACAAAGTCTTTCAAAACTGGCCCAAAGTACCTGAAAACTGGCCCAAATTCCTTCAAAACTGGCCCAAAGTACCTTCAAACTTGACCAACGTACCTGAAAACTGACCCACGGAAATGCAACTTGGTTAAAAAGCATGGAACCAAACATGCAGTTTTTTAATTTGTGTTCAGGAACTAAAATAAGTCAGATGAGCTTGCAGAGCTATTGTTTTTCATAAATCACGTTGTGNGCCAGATCCAGAAGTTACTCACCCGAAAGAGTTTCCAATTTAAAAAGTGTACACAAATGTACAAATGTCATTAAGCAAATATAAGAACATAGTTCAGATTAAGTAATGATAGATGAATCAGGTTTTACGATATAAATAAGCATACACTTATGGAACGCCTCGTCTGTCTTCTGTTGACTATTGATCTATCGGCTGTTTCATTAAATGATTTGGGTTTCATATGATTTAAACCCATATTATTTCAATGAAACAGCCGATGTATCAATAGTCAACAGAAGGCTGACGAGGCGTTCAATATGAACTTAACTAACTCCGTTAGTGTTTTATGTTTTATGGATTGTCTTTCATATAATTGAGTTCCGATGGCTCATACAATATATTGCTTGTGATGTACTTTAATGTGATGTATGTTTTTTAGAACTGTACTTGTCAACATGTGTCCCCATACTCTATTCGAATGCATAATTTCCGTGATCAACTAAGAATAAACACACAGTATGAAAATGTTATGTTACATGAGTGTTCATTTATAAGTGTGTCGTATGGTGTAAATATACTTTTAGTAGATATATAGTACAGAAGAAGTAAAAATATTTTAGGTAATTTAGTGTAGCGTTTACATGTACTTATTACAGCATATTATCCCTTTGCATGCTGGGAAATTTGTCGTCTGCTAAAATGTTGTCTGCTGAATTTCTAAAATTAGCGTTTTCTTTGATTTGTTTTTCAAAGAATACTATCAGAACAGCAAACAGCTTGGATCCTGATCAGACGCCAAGTTCTGTGGCGTCTCATCTGGATCCAAACTGTTTGCAAAGGGCTTCAAAATTCGGTTCCAGCACTGCAATTATACATCTGTTGTGGATCACAAAGTATTATTTACTAGCAACGTTGGTTTGTGCTTATTAGATATAAAGAGGGCCATATTTTATGTTCTTAATCAGTTCAGCTCGAAATAAGCTTGGATAGACATCGGATTCATTTTAATTGTGAATCGCGGGGCAGGCCCGTAAGGGTCATGCCGCCCGCCTGTATGTTTAATTGTGGAATTGAATATTTCACGAACTTGAACATTAATGAATGTATCTTATGAATTGAAATATTGTGTGGACTTATTAAATAGCAGAATAAAATCTAAATGAGCACTTCATCGGACTTGTGTATGCGTTGTTATACCACCGGATTATGTTACAATCCACAAATGTAAAGATACAATCACAGCCCATTTTTAAACGTGAGGACCTTTATAAGTTGTGACATGTTGAGTTTTTGAAAGCAAATCGATGTATTTTGACTGTGTAACAAGCAAATTTCCACCCGATTAATTCGCTTACGACATGAAACGATTGCGTTCAACATATACTAGTTGCTGCATGTACAAATACCTTGGCTTTTTGCAGATCTACTAGATAATTTTGTATTTTTCCAAAAGATATGGAGCCAATGCCAAAGAGGTGGCGCTAATGACAGGAGGTGGCGCCAATGCACGATATATAAATCATCACATAACTTACATTTGATAGATAATTCCTTTTTCATATTACTTTTAAGTTATCAACGTAAATACGTAAACCCAAATCTATACAGAACATATACACATTCTATATAAAAAACAAGATGTAAACCTGTAAATATATAAGTAACCAACTCAATTAAGAATTCAGCGACCTAAATAAAACAAATTGTACGACATAATCCCAAAATATGTAATACTCAATAAATCCAATAACTAAATGCTCAACATTCTTAAATAAGTTCTTCTGCAACAAATGTGTTTATACAGTAAGATAATTCACGAAATAATTCAAAGAAGTTACTTTTGCTTGAAACGATGAGTTGTGTCCCCTAATCCAAATGCTTAATTCGCGAAAGGGCAAAGGTAAACGAATCTAAATGAAGCTATACTATGTAATACTAATAATAACTTTATTTCACGAAGATAACACATTAAGAAATAACATTTCTTTTTTACAATGTGGTCTTCAAAAACACAGTATATGTAAATATGACTCAAAAATGACTAGCATACTGCCAGTCAGCCTTAGAAAAATACAAAAGCAACATAACTATAATAAAACGGGCAAAAGCCCGCGTAGCGGGCGTTGACCGTTCATACATATGGAAATTTAGACAAAACAATAAAAAAAAAAAATAAAAAAAAAATTACACAATGATGCGACTGGATTTTTTTTGCCACGCGTCACCTATTTTCGCGATGCTATTTAGCACCCCTGAATACTTCCCGTAATGGGACACTTATATTGCCTCCGTTTGTAAGACTGGTAAACTAAAAGTGTTGACACTATTTTTTACACACACTCAAAATCAATATAATTCGTCAAAATTGTATTGCGTACATCCGGTTTCAACAAATCGAATACGATAACATTTTAGTCTCGCATTTATTTGCTTCAATCAATATCACTGTCTCATTGTTATTTGTAACCCTTCAAATTTATTTACAATTGTTTGAAAAAAATAAATTTTAACACATGATCGACCGCGTTTCTTTCGTCTTCTAATATAC
>VMBQ01005377.1:0-67218 GCA_007657795.1 Dreissena rostriformis | reverse complement strand
CAAAATAGTGACTTTTAACATGTTTTGTTTTATATTTGACCTGGTGACATTGTTTTTGAGCTTATATGACCCAGTTTGAATCTCTGGCAAGATTTAATTGGGACAAATGTTCTGATTAAGTCTCTTGAAGATTGGCCAATAAATAGATTTTATTTACATCATTTCTATAAGGCCAATGGCCCATGTGGACACATTGTAGTACAAACAATATAATAACTACAGTAATAAACATATGTACATACTTATAACAAGCACATGAGATTATAATAATTACATAAGTAGTGTCAATAAATATTTTACAGCAGGAAATACATATTAACAGTAATAATAATGTTTAAGAGGAGTACTCGTACTTATCAATACATATTGTATGTTAACGTACAATTACTCTACAAAACAAAACCTAGAGAGAGTTAAACAAGAACTCACACACAATAATGAGTATACAGCTAAAGCATATAGTCGACAGCATACATAGATAGACGACAAACATGAAATACGTTTAATTTAAGAGGAGTTCTCATAATAATCAGTACATATTGCGTTATTTTTAACGTACAATTACTCTACAAAACAAAACCTAAAGAGAGTAAAACAAGAACTCACACAAAATACTGAGTATACAGCTTAAGCAAATAGTCGACAGCATACATAGATAGACGACAAGCATGAAATACGTTAAATTTAAGAGGAGTTCTCATACTAATCAGTACATAATGCGTTATTTTTAACAAACATTTACTCGACAAACAAAACTAATGAGGCGTATACAAGAAATCACATAAAACACTCATTATACATTCACATACACAATCAAGAACAACAGCAATTTACATATATCAACTATTTTATGGGCAACAAATACATCAAAAGGGCACATACATGTTTGTAGATCTAACTAAAAATGCGGCATGGACAAAAGCACTCAGTTTTCTTAATACAGATTCATTATCGGAAGACATCAATTCTATAAATTTTTGCATATTTGGTCGGTTTCTGTAATATGAAGGTATACATTTAACTCTTAAATCTGTTTATAAGTTGCATTCAAACACAAAATGGTATTCGTCTTCTAGACAATTACAAACAAAACATGTCCTTTGCTCAACAGGTGTAGGTTTGGGCTTAGACCATCTGCCACTTTCTATTCTCAATCTATGAGAGGATACTCGTAACCTAGTAAGGTTGAATCTGTACTTTTTAATATTACATAATACTAAATAAGGTTGAAGTTGAAATGATGCTATATTCCTATTAAAAAGAGCTCTACTCGAGTTAGCCAATCGGCCGTTCCAATTTTGGATAAAATTATCTGTAAGTCGCTGTTAAATAGCTCCAAGAAATACAGTATCGTGACATACATCCTGGAAATACCAGGTGTCGTAAAAACCAAGTGTGCTGAGCAAATCACGTAGTAGGGAATACCAACTTTTTTATTAGGGCATCTTTCGCAGTCACTCAACAATGTAAGGTAATTTTTTTTATTGAATTTATTACTATGAGTATGTAATATTTTAACCCAATATTTTATTATGTTGTAATATCTACTTCTTTGAAAGTTAAGACGCCCAAGTCCGCCATATATAAAATCGTTTTAAGTACTTCTTTTAACTCCCAGCAGACTTTTACAAAATTGCATTTGAATACGTTTTATAGCATCGTCCTTGACGAAACCCCAAACTTCACTTCCATAATTACAAATATGGTGATATAAGTTTATCAAACAAGTCTAATCTGTGTTTCACAGTAATGTCAGTATATTTGTAAAGGTATTTGTTCATCTTAAAAATAGCCTTCAAGGATTTGCCAGCTAATGTGCTTTGTGCATCAGAGAACGAACCACCAGTCGTGAATACGACACCAAGGTAATTAAACTTAGAAACAATCTCAATTGCAATATCATTGTAGTGGAGCGAAATATTGTTTAGCAACCGTCCCCCTTTTTCTGAATATCATGACTTTAGTTTTATCGATGTTCACTACTAACTTCCAGCGTTTACAATATTCATGAAACACATTTAGATTGATTTGCAATTCCTCAGCGTTATTTGCAAAAAAGAATGATATCATCTGCATACAACACAAAACATAGTTTGAAATTATCTACATCTATACCATTTATGCCACATTCAGCGAACACTGATTCTAAATCATTTAAAAACATAGAAAACAGAAACAGCAATAAGCATTCTCCGTGTCGGACCCCTAGCATACATTCGAAATCTTCACTTAATTGATTACAATGTTTTACTCTAGATTTAACAGAAGAGTATATCGATTTTACAATATTACATTTTTTGCCTCGTAACCCTAGTTTCATAAGTTTGCTCCAAAGGTTTTCTCGGACTACATAATCAAATGCTTTACTAAAATCCACAAATATACAATAAAGCTGTTTCCCTTGATTAAATAAGTGTGTCAGAAGACCATGCAGTACAAAAATATTATCAAGCGTGCTCATATTTTGTCTTAAACCCGCCTGTGCTTCAACGTATTCATAATAACGTTCCGCCCAATGTGAGAGGCTAATGTTTAAAAAGCGAGTAAACAGTTTTCCTAACGTACTCAATAATGTTATACCTCTATAGTTATTTTCGTAATTTATGCTACCCTTCTTATGCAGAGGAACAACAAAACCCTCAGACCAGGAAGTTGGAAAAAAAACACCATAAAATATTTTGTTAAACAGTGTATGTAGATATGGCAAAAGGGTAAAACAATGTGGCTAATATAGCGTCAACAAGTTTTTACTATAGCCATATAAGAAAAACTGCCCAGCTCCCGGTGGCTATGTTTTTCAACAAACCATAACCATTTTTAAATTTTTAAACTCAGCCAAGCTATTGTAAGAGCAAATGTTCTGATCAAGTTTTTTAAAGATTGGATAATTAATGTGACTTCTAGAGTGTTAACAATGTTTAACTATAGCCATATAAGGAAAAATACCACGCCCCCGTGTGGCAATCTTTTTCAACGGATAACAACCATTTTCGAACTTGTCCAAGATATTATTGGGACACATGTTCTGATCAAGTTTGATGAAGATTGGACTAAAAATGTGACTTCATGAGTGTTAACAAGGTTTTACTATAGCCATATAAGGAAAACTGCCCCGCCACTGGCGGCCATGTTTTTCAACAGACCAGAACCATTTTCGAACTCATCCAAGATATCATTAGAACAGATGCTCTGACTATTTTCATGAAGATTTGACAATAAATGTGGCATCTAGAGTATTAACAAGCTTTTACTATAGCCATATAAGGAAAACTGCCCCGCCCCAAGGCGGCCATGTTTTTCATCCAAGCGGAACCATTTTCGAACTTGTCGAAGATATTGTTGGGCCACATGTTTTGACAAAGTTTCATGAAGATTGGGATAAAAGTGTTACTTTTATAGTTTTAACAAGGTTTTACAATATCCATATAAGGAAAACTCCCCGCGCCATTGCGGCCATGTTTTTCCAGAGACCGGAACCATTTTCGAACTCATCCAAAATATCATAAGAACAAATATTCTGACTAAGTTTCATGAACATTGGACAATACATATGACGTCTAGATTGTTAAGAAGGTCTACTTTAGCCATATAAGGTAAACTGCCCCGCCCCCTGATGGCAATGTTTTTTTTCAAGCAACTGAAACCATTTAAAAACTTTTCCATGATATCATACGGACACATGTTCTGACCAAGTTTCATGAAGATTGGAAATAAATGTGGCCTCTAGAGTGTTAACAAGGTAATTGTTGACGGCGCACGACGCACGACGGACAAAAGGCGATTACAATAGCTCACCATAGACTTTTGGTACTTTGTGCTCAGGTGAGCTAAAAATAGGCAACAGCAAAAATAACACTCAATTTTATTTAAACATTCAATTGAGCAAAATGGTGTGCACATTCAGTGCAAGTCAACGGATATAAATGAAATTGAGCAATAAATGAAAAAATAATCGGACATAATATTATAATTACACGTAGCACATTATTTGGATATTAAAATATCGATTGCAGCTGAAACCGTGCTGTAGAATAGATCAATGCCATTATTTAAGCTTTTACAGGAGTCATAAAAAATATACATTTAGTATAAACGACACACTAATCTCAATGGCAACTTTAATCCAATGCTAATAACAATAAAGTTACAACGATATACACTTCCAATTTCTGTTCTTAAGGTGTTATGCATGACAAACACACAATCCGAAATACGTTCTGGATTCGTTCGATGCTTAAAACAAATATGTAACTGTTAAAAAACCACCACGTCCACATTGTTGTCCGAAAATGTTTCGTCACCGAAATGACGTCATACGAGATACGTCATAAATTGCGTAATCAAGTGATGAAAATAAAATACGGAAAGCTGGTTCGGTAATATATCGTAAAGAAGAAACAAAATAGGATGATATGTAATATAAACGATAACTATCGTGATGCGTCTAAATAAATTTCAAAGGTAACAGTACTTTACATGTATTTGGTATTTTATTAATAGAAAAAAGTAGTCCGTCACCGGAGAGCGACTGACGGATATTCGAGGTCACGTGGTCAACTAGCCTTATAACTTTGGTTATTAGGTTACCTGGTTATCAGGCTGATTTAAAGGCATGTGACGGGATAAATATATATATACAAATACATCAGTCTACAATGCAATTTTGAACAGACACTTAGCTCAATGTGTAAATGACGCATTTAGGCAAAGAAAGATGTATGAATATAATTAAGATTAAAATTACTTGTTTGTATACTAGACTTTACCTTCTGCTCTGTATTTTGATTTATGATAGTATGTTATATTTTACATAGCATTTTATATTATTTGCTCTTACCATTATTGTGATATTTTATTATAGAACATAATCAATTACCTATAATTAATAGTATAGTACAAATGTCCTCGGTGAATACATTTATTTGCATGTGTATTGACTACTATCTGTATATCATTATGACATATAAACTNTTTTTTGGGGGGGGGGGTGGGGGATTCTTGGGCGGGATAGTTTGACAGTCTTTTAACATTATATATGGGAGGGGTCGGGGTGTTGAGAGGGGGTATAGTGTGGGGTGTGATCATTTTTAAGATTTCCAAAATAAGTAGAAAGAAACAAAATGGCGGGATTCTTGAGTGGGGCGTGGGGGATGGTTTGGGTGGAGTCTATTGTGGTATGTCATGTAAGTGTCGTTTTGTCAAAGTATGAATCAAATCTGATCATAAATACAGAAGATATGACAATTTTAGCAAAATTTAATACTTTGACCTTGACAGTCAATGTCATTCAATGGTCAAGGTCAAATTAAACTTACCTTCATAATAGTAAGACATTATTTAAAGTTTGAAATCAATAGCCTTGATACTTAAGATGTAAAGAGGATCTAAACTCAAAATTTAACCAAGTATTCAAAGTAACTAAGTCAAAAAAGGGCCATTATTCTGTCAAAATGCCAGTCGGAGTTACATAACTTTGCCTGGACAGTCCCCTTATGATAGTTAGCAAGTGTTCCAAGTCTGAAAGCAGTAGCTATGATACTTTATGAGTAAAGTGGACCAAAACACGACCCTTAACCAAATTTTCAATTTTCTTAGTATAAAACGGGCCATAATTTTGTCAAAATGCCAGTCAGAGTTACATAACTTTGCCTGAACAGTCCCCTTACAGTAGAGTTAGCGATTGTGTTCCGCGTTGAATCGGTTAAATTCGCTAACAAATAAGCGTTTTTAACCGATTTAACCGCTTAATAGATTTTCAGCGGTTATTCAGCGTTTTAAACGGATTCCATCGGTTTTTAAGCGTTTTCATCCGTTGAATTGCGCAACCACTTATTTAAGCGATTTTACGCGATTAATCGCTACGCATGCGCATTTGTTCAAACCGCTTAAATGCGCTGAATGGGCGGAGCCTAACAGTGGTAGGTGTGTCCTAAAATATTTATTCATATCCTTGCTTATCCATGTGTTATCCATTTTCAGTTTGAACGTTATTATTTTTGACTTGTATTGTGTATCCAACTAAAATATATGTTATTTAAGAAATATCATCTCTTATTGCAAATCCTAACAACAACAAAAAATGAAAAAATATATGTAGGATACTGTTTATGGGATAAACATAATTCAATGATATCACAGTTTTATTGTCCGACTTAATTCGGTTTACTGTTGTTTCGTCTAAGTGTGAATTTGTATTGTTATCTGGTTCACACTAAAGAATCACGCAAGACTGGGACAAATGGTATACACGTGTCACTCATAAATCCATAAATACCATAAACCTGCAAGTTATCTCCCGGAGTCGACAGCCGCTGTAGCCAAATTCCTTTTCCTGTTATCAGGGCATATGTGAATGTTAAACAAATATTTACGTAATCTGGGAATCTGTTATAATGTGTCTTAATAAGCCTATTTCAGAGAACAATAGAGACAGATATTCAAAAGTAAAAGTATTCGTAAAAGTGAGTTTTCTGTATCTTCATTTAAGTTTAAGTCGTTGTATTTAACTAAAAAATGTTAAAAAAAATATCAAAATTAATAGCAATTTATTCGTGGAAAATTATTCGTTAATAAAAATAGTCAAATACCTATAAAGTATGTATTTTATAGGTCTTTGAAATAGTCAGCACTGTAAATTTAAACAACATTAACGATTGTAATTAAAATTTCGTATTATTAATGACTAATAACTTTGAATTATTATTAAAAGCGATTGTCTTTTTATTTCGTGGTTTTATTTGCATTTTTATTTTTGTATCACGTATTATTTATTGTAAATATAACGCATACTGAACAGTACAATAACATTTAAGTCCGAGAAGTCTGGGAAAATGGCCGGGGACCGAAATTTCTGGGGTCCGAGATGTCCAGACATCTTTAATAATTAATCTTATTAGAAATTGCAAACTAAGATCATAGTGTGATAACAATACAAATCCACACTTAGACGAACTGACCACATCGGTTTGACGAAACGACTTCACATCTGTAATTACCGATAAGTTAGACGAAACGGAGATTAGACGAAACTATCAGCAACCCTTAATTCCCGTGTTTGATAACGAAGAAATGTGTTGTAATGAATTGTCGATGAAAACAGTATTTTACAAATAAAATATTTTAAGAACACCTAAACAGTGAACGTGCAGATTGAGCGAAAAAGCTGTAGTTTTTTTTTTATTATTATTTTTTTATTTAATGAGATCCGTAATGTTCGTTTATATAGTATGTAAGTACACTATAATGACATGATAATTTATTAAAATGTTATTCAGTGATACTTCTAACCACACAAATATTGTTTTAAAAAGGGCACCTATGTTCACGTATTTTGGGACGATCGTCTTTTAATTAAAACGCGTTAGTTATAAGTGTTACTGTTACTGTATACTACTGTGTCATTGAATCATTTAAAATAATTGATTATTAATTGATTGGTTATGGCGAACTAATATGTAAGTTGAAATATTTACTTGTTTTAAACGAAACATCTTCATGACTGCATTTCTGACTCAGTAAGCTGTCTGTGAGTTGTTTTCGTTTATCAAATTTCTGAAAGGATTTGTTCTACTGTATGTTTTTTTTTGAATTCCACAAAAAAACAAATCCCGACACAATTGTGTTTCACTGAGGATGTGCTGCTTTCATTAAGAAAATATACCAGTAATTTAACACGGGGTGGAATCATTGCGACCATAACGCTCGTGTGCGTAAAATGTCGCAATGCAGCTTCCGTTGTGGTGGCAATTTCAAAAAATGGATGCAAACGGTGAGTACGATTTTGTTATTTACGTTTCCCGAAGACATACAGACCGAACATTAAAAATCGGGGATTGCTATTCGATAGGAATGTTAATATTGTTTACTATTCTGGCAAAATTCTTGAGAAAAATCCGATATCCTGACCTTAAGGACTTTACAAAGGTTGGTTCATGTGATGTTGACAATTAACAAGTCGCATATGTGTACGATAATATTATATTTTTGTACAGAAAAGCCCATTTTATAATTATTCTTTAATAACTATGCTCGGCTGCAACAAAAATCGTAACCTCTGCGGGAAAGAAGGCGTTGTACCCGTTGTTTTAAAAATGTTGTGGTCGCGAGCACATGATATGTTCGCAATTTATTGTTGTGGTGCTGATGTGAAGTAAAACAGAAGATACATTTTTTATAGCCCGCAATATACCGGTAAAAATAGCAGTTTGAAAAGTAAAAACAAAGAAACAGGAGTAGCCGTATCAAACACCAATCAATGATCCAATGTTACGCTATATATTCGACTATTCACACAATTTCTTTTTACCCTCCCTTACACATCGGAGGCTAATTAATCGCAACCCTCAGTATGAGCGCACGCAGATGACGATGAAAAGTCTAGGCCCATCAGTTTTCGGAAACGAAACACTTAAACCCCTTACCTACGCTAAAGAGCTCGATTGTTTTCCAAATATTCCCTGAATTTATGACTTAGTCTATTGAACATTGATCCTTTTTGACAATCTAGTCAGCAGTATGGGCCATCTGGTTTCGCCGAACGGATTTCCGTTTACGAGACTTTGAAATACAAATTAGGCGATGATTAAAACAAAGGTCTTGGTTACATTGTGCGCTTATTTGCCTATTTGCATAGTACAGGCTGACGCATTTCCAACTAATTATCCGATGCGAACAAGCTGCGGTATTCGGTGATTTATTATTGACTTAGAGGCTGTCTGCTACCATATCTAGAGACGCTATGAATCCGTATCCGGTAGCCTTGTTGTACGTTTTGACATCATCATCAATGAGATAATAATTAACGCGTTAACCATCAACAACCTATGTGCTTTCATTTTAGCATAGATTCCATTACAATATAATCATCGTCTTTTTCATCGCCCATAAAATAACAGTTGATAAATTATAATCATCAACATCTACATCATCCCTGTCATTATCATCAGCATCAGCAGCAGAAGCATCGTCATCATTATCAGAATAATCATCATCACCAAAATTATCACCATCACAATCATAATCGGCAGTATCAACACTCATTTATTAAATATAGTCTTATATCAATATTTATCTAGCAACTGACACATTTACTGACCGATATCACTTGTCTGATAACATACAGTTATAACAGGTCAATGGACCATGTGATACCATTTTCCACTGTCAAAACATTGTCAATATCGATCAATATCGGATTATGTTTAAAGATGTTTCGGTGAAAAAGGCCGATCATAGGTTTCCATTTCATTATAGGTTACCTTCTCGTATAAGAAGAATTAAGCGAGTAGAATAAGCGCTGATAAGTTTAAACAGTCAACTTGTGTATGTGAGAAAAATCGGTATTTATTTGCGTCCGAGTTTCCGGTCAAATACATTGGAAGATGTAAGTCTCTTTTATTGAATATCATGAAAATAAAGCGTATTTCTTTTAAAAAAAAGTTCATCTGTTTAATGAATTATCTAGATTTAAACAAATTAACATATTGGTTGACCATAACATTTGTTTTACATGACTATGCATACATTTTGATAAAAAGCATGTATCCATGCACATCATTTCCATATATAGCAGGTCTCAATTGAAAATGACGTAAATGTCATCTTTTCACAAACTGAAGTTATATTTTACCTTTTTTGAACGAGACTTACAATAAATTCATTTTTACTCATTTGTGCCTATATATGCATTGTTTGCGTCTTGAATGATAGAAATGCAATACTGCTGCAGCTTCTGGAGTTTCACTTCTTTATATTGCAGCAGACGACATTTAAAATATCTTGTGACAAAAGGACAAATTTCCTCAAAATGAGCAATTTCCACTTTTGTCTCAAGATTTCTAAGGGCATACACAAAGTCAATGCTTAAAAACGTGTATATGAAACGTGCATGGAGACATTGGTAGAATGAAAGAAAAAAAAAGTCTAAAAAACTCCGCTGTCACTCTCGCTAAAACTTGAATGATCAATACGAATTGCAGAAGCGTCAGACAGGTACTCTTCCCAGTCTCGAACCCCAAAACTTTCCTTTGGCTGATATCTACCGGCAGACAAGAACCAGACCACAGCTGCAATGTGTGAACACATTCCAACCACTCGCGATCCAGTCTTGCATTGGCAGTACCATGATTCAACCATATCCTCACTGTGACGTATCCACAGCATGTACCTTCTGCTATATGTATGCCGACTTTGCAAATTTGCAGAAATCAAACTTTGCTCGTAAACATGCACTTTAATGTCACAATTTCCAGTAATATGCTCTTGCATGTAGCTGGAACTCAAACGCGGAAATCCTTGTACTTCACAATCTTCAATTCGCCGCCAAAATGTTAGTTTTCTCGTAGGGGTTTCTCTTCTAATAAAATTGTCGCTCGTTTGCTTTTTCATTTTGTTGCAGCATCTCTACAGCGATCAATTCATCTTTTTCGACTTGGTCTGGGGAACTTAGAGAGGGGGGGAAAGTATTTGTTTGAAAGGGCGCAAACAATTCCAACAAGGTCACCAATACACGGTATCTGGCTATTTGGCATCACATGATCTAGATATTTGACTCTCTTGATTCTAGCGTTTGCCGATTCGACCATCCATCTTATATGTGAAATATATGTGATAATTAGAGATTTTCAGAAAAAAATGACAATCTATGCATTTTGTAAGTTTGAGTTCGTGACTTGTCGGGATTGTAAGGTTTATCAAAAGAAAATCATACATAAAGAAAACGACTTATCAGTATACAAATAAAAACTTGAACTATCACTAAATGTGATTAATACTCATATATGGTGTCTTGTCAGGCAATCCATTTTAAAATGCATCCCAAAAACAAAATGTCAGGCGGATGCACGCTATTGTATTGCATATAAGTATGACATTTTATTGGATTCTGTTGAAAGGCCACTTTCAGATATACGAAAACAAAAGTGTGTCTGCAGATGACGGATATGCAGACAGACAGACATACAGACGGACAGATATTAATACAATTTAGCCCCCATATCCTCCGCATTTGAGCGTATTTTGTATAGAAATCTTTGCGACCAATTGCTTATTTTGAGCACACTATATCCTTTTGTCAACTTTTAAAAAAACTTCCACTGCAGTTGTGTTAACACTTGAAATGAGGATTGATAGGTTAACCATGTTTGATTAGACGGCCCTTGAAGAAATAACGGGGGTTCCGGCAAGAGAAATTAACGTGTTATTAAAACCTGTAAGTGTAATACTTACTTACGTTACTAGTCGACTCGCGTTGGCTTCTCCCGTAGTCAAATGTTTTTTCTCCTCTCTTTATAATGGCTGGCATTTCAGCATTAATGCCGAGGTCCTTTAACAGGGGTAATGCATCTCGGAACCCTCGGTCTACAACAAATACATCCCCTACACTCAAAAGCTCCCTTATATCATCTATGTTTGTTTTCAACATGTGATTTAATATTGCTGCGTCATTGATCTTGCCGTCTGACATGTAAGGGCCTACTATTGTCAGAAAATGTCTAGTTGTCGTGACAACTACCATGGGCTTTACTAATGGCCTTCCATTATGCAAACTGAACCAACGGCGCCCATTTATCAGCGATTTCCTAGTGACACTGTCAATGCCAAGATACAGAGGCACACAAACGCGCATTTATGCATGCCTTACCGTTTATACTGCACGGCGTATACTGGACACTGTGATTCCAAAGATCGTCGATAACAGCCTGTTGGACATACCGGAACACAGTTTACATAAGAATATGCCAATACTTGTTTTGGTGATTCTATTTGGGGTGTTTTTATCTTGTCAGAAAGATGATTATAGAGATCTTCAAACTGAGCTCAATTTAGCTTCGTAAGTGACTGACAATCTGAATCACTTAAATTGTCAATATTCAAATGTTTTGAATGTTGTTGATAAAGCTTTCTATTTTTTTGTAAAAAGTAGTTGACGCCTGTTATATTCATTTGAGATGTTTATGTAAAAGTCTTCATATCCTTTATAGCCGTCTCGGCCAATGTTCTTACATAGGCGTGAGATGGACAACATCTGGAATCCGCGGGAATAATAATGTTGTGATCTAAAAAGGCGGATAAACGACCGTCTGCTGGTAATGAAATCAGTTTTGGACCTGGGCGCTTGCATATAAAACATCTCGAATGACTTCTTATGGTAGATGGAATTTGCAGGGTGATCTGAGAAAATAAAAAATGATCGTGTTTTAGAATCAGTGTGGTGTTTTATTCGTTAATACAATGAAAACAGACGTTTAAACCAGACTGATCTAATCACATTATTGTTGTAACTTTCGTCGGTTTTTCACAAAGTCTTTGTTAGGCATATTGATAACTATACTGTTAAGCACTGTATAATACCCAAACTTGTAACTTTTTTTTCGAAAAGTATGAATTTCAGCTTGTTTCAAGCTTAGGATGTTTTTTAAAGACTGCATAGGATTTAAGATTCATTTATATACTATTTTACAGACGTAAAAACTTTGTAAATAGACCTAAGGGCTACCTACTGATAATGGGCTAAATGGCTGTCTGGATGTAGATGGTTGGGGTTGGTAGTCCGTGTCATTGCTGATGTTGTCTCAAGATTGCCTAGGATTTGGAGCGTTCTTGTTGCTTTTGAAACGATATTGAAAACAAATGACATCGCTGTCTGTTGGATCTACAGCAGGCAAGACCTTTCGCAGATAGTTTTAACAGTGTCGCTCAATCTCTTACAGCAATTCATTTAACATAATGTATATGACTTCTGCAAACGCCCCTTTATTTCATGTTAATATGTAAACAGTGACATTTCAAGAGAGGAAAACATAAAAAATCAGCGGTCTAAAGTTTTCGCTCAATTTTCGACAGCAATGCATCCCACAAAAATCTTACTTGTGCAAAGTCATTCAGTGAAATAAAAAGATATTCCATTTCAAGTTTAAACACACGATATTGCAAAGCACATGCGCACATAGCGATCGCGGTGGTGGTGGTGGTGGTGGTGGTGGTTGTGGTGGTGGTGGTGGTGTCAGTGTTGGTGTCGGTGGTGGTGTTGGATGTGATTGTGTACTGATGATACTGTTGGTGACTATAGTAGAAGGTGTTAATAATGGGGATGGCAGTTAGGCTATGCGAGAAAGATGGCTGTGGACCTGTTATGGGAATGGTAATGTTGCTTCTAACAGGTATAATAATGATGCTGGTCTAAGCGGTGAGGTGTATAGTGTAGTGATGATGATTTTGTAGATTGTTATGTTGATGGTAGTTATGTCAGTGTGATAAGGTTGGCGGTGTGTTTTGTGGTGTGGTCTAATTTTTTTGTAGAACAATCAATAGCTTTTACATTTGCAGCTGGCATATAATAGGTTTCATTAAGCATTTTAGAAGAAATATGTTTTAGAAATGTTTATTGGTGTGTGAATGTAAGCAAATGAACATTTATTAATCAAATTCAAGAACAATTAAATGATGAAAAAAATGACCAAACGAGTAAATTATGATTGTACATTCTACCACGAGCCGTGACTTGTTTTCTATATACAAAGAAGAAAAGTACCGTCGGTTTTTTTCTGCAACAAACCACCGGCGGAGAAAAATGTTTTGAAAACTGTTATGGAAATTCCAAGAATAAGTTTAGTAAAATTCACGGGCGCTTACGCGCGATTCGGAAAGTAAATACATTTCCGCGTTCTGCAGTTCGCTTTAACCAAAATAGTACTAAAAAGTCAAGCTTCGTTCATTTAATTTATTTTTGTTGTAGTTATTTCCCTTTTATTTGAATTAATAAGCAAAATATTTGTTTATGTTTACAGATAATTATGACGTCACTTTGATCGTCCTCGCACTGTTTATGAATGAAGTCGACGTCATTTGATTTTCATTGTTGTGTTGACGTTACGTTTTCACGGAAAAGAGGAGGAAGTAAGGTTGATATATTTATAGTTATCATTTATTACCTTTTAATCGCGGATGAATTATTAATAAAATCGTGTAAGAATCGAAATAATCGACTGGTAAGCGTTGGTTATTTTGGTTTGTCGCTTACACGTCGATTATTTCTTATCCGTCTTTTGTTAAATGCATCTGTACCCATTCTTTGCGAAATATACGAAACAGCTGTATACATGTCGATGCTCGTTTTGCATATATAGGTGTACCGATGGCTGAAGGTGGTTACTGGCCTGATGAGAAGATCATGAACGTAACTCACGTCACAGCGGCCTTGACAATCATCTCTCTAAAGTGAGTAATCACATGCATATGTGTTGTAGAAGTTTTCGTGATTTTAAGACTTCTTCCTAAGCTTCGATAGTACCGCATACCATGTATTGCTGTTTAGATGGCAATTGCACAGTTCTCCCATTTTGTAATGCCTTAAATTTTTATTCAGTAGGAGAGAAACCTGACCACAGTAGCAATCAGAATCACACAAACAATTTTATTCGTAGAATGGTCTACTTTTATAGATTTTATAAAAAAAAAAGTATTCTCGGATTAGTGCATTATTTTAACTGTTACATAATACAAACACTGTCAACAACTCTCTACTTATTCATTACTTTAATTTTAACATATCTAACATTCGATTTATCGCGCATTTAAGGCACATGCAGCTATTTCAGGCACATGCAGCTATTTAAGGCACATGCAGCTATTTAAGGCACATGCAGCTCGTATTTAGTCCACAACTTCAGGTTCAGGCACGAAAAGACGCCTACAGGGAGTCGGATAGGAGTGTGCCTTCACAGCGTACGGTAACGCGGATCACTACGGGTATCAAAGTCGAGGGATTGACAAGCTTCCTCGAGAGAGACAGGGACGTAATGTTTGTACCACACTATGTCATGTGTCTAAAAATGATATACATTCTGAAGCACTGTCAAGAGAGACCAATGTGTTTACATTAAACACCGATATAAGCTACCACGGACATTGCAGAATGCTGCTAGAAGACCGACCTGGTGCACTTATTCACCCATATATTCGCAATGCTCTGTGAACCAATGAAAACGGACGTGCTCTATTGAGCAGCGACTTGTATGTTAATGCTATTAATGCCGTTAAACATTCGCCAGCCGAGGTACGGCATCAACGTGCTGGTCCGTCAATGCCGAGGTCATATTACGGTGTATTGCATACAGAATTTGCCCCTTCCTTTCACTGTTAATGTCCCAGCATACTACGGAGATGAGCTGAACGACGTCGGACGTCGTTCACAAAGTCATATCCATGGGAGCGTGTGTGGCTCTTGTTGGTTTTAAAGGGAGTGAGTACAAACACATAGAATGGAGGATTTGTTTCAATACGGGTGAGAATGAGCCTTTGAGCAGTCTTTATAACATACTGATATACATATATGTTATATTAAAGGTGGTGGGTAAGGATGTCTTCAAGCCACCTAAGAAAGAACTTACATCATATACGGTAAAAAACATAGTATTGTGGCTTGCTGAAAACAACTCACAAGAATTGTTCGATGAAAGGACGTTGTTTCACTGGCTACTTGAAGGGCTGGAAGAACTGCTATCTGCTTTATTAACAGAATACCTTTCGTATAATATAATTCCGGATAGAAATCTGATGATAACGTGTGGGCTGGGAGAATGGCGGAAACTTACTTGGATACAAACAATAACGGACATGATTGATGAAGGACCGAATGTTTTGATCAGATTACCGAAGATACGGCAAGCAATTATCTTGNAGATACAGAGGCACACAAACGCGCATTTATGCATGCCTTACCGTTTATACTGCACGGCGTATACTGGACACTGATTCCAAAAATCGTCGATAACAGCCTGTTGGACATACCGGAACACAGTTTACATAAGAATATGCCAATACTTGTTTTGGTGATTCTATTTGTTTTTTTTTATCTTGTCAGACAAGATAAAAGCGTGTGGGCTGGGAGAATGGCGGAAACTTACTTGGATACAAACAATAACGGACATGATTGATGAAGGATCGAATGTTTTGCTCAGATTACCGAAGATACGGCAAGCAATTATCTTGTACCTACAGCCTCTGATGTGGTTCAGCAAGAAGGGAGTGGAACTTGAACTGCTTCAACTGAAGGCAATGATAAGAACCATTCAGTGCAGGGACGATAATTGTGTGGTTAATAAGTTGGATGCTATACTGCAGGCGATTTAAAGACTTACAGTTGAGATAATTACATAAATCTTTCAGAGAATGGATTCGGAAGGTAGTCGTCATTATAAAGTAAATACATATGCACAATTTGTGTTTGGCTGATGCTTTAATTATTGTCAATGACAGTATTACCGTACACTGCATGGTTATATGGTTCACACACGTTGTTGTTGTAATTTCCAATGTATGCACTACTCGTTGTTGATGACCGTATGCACATGCATTTTAATATTGTGCACAAACAATGCCGACGTAATTTAAAATGCAGGCCTTAAGCGTTGTTCAGGACCGAAATAAAATGCATTTAAAACTAATAATGGCAAAATGGTGATTTAATTTCCATTGTATGAATAAAATACGTTGTTTTGTTTATTGAAATTTAGGACACAAACGTTTTACATAGCGAACGTACCCATATGTCTGTCTGTACAGTCATACAATTCAGTTTAATATGATTCACACACGAGGCTGATGTAATTTTAAAACGCATTCAGTTATTGTTTAACACGACAGTGTTTAAATTAATTTAAGTATGTTTCCAAATTCCCTTTATAACGTATTTGACCTAGCGAACGTTCAAATATGACTTACTTTATATGGACACATGTGTTTTAACTTCAAACTTTTAAGTTTTTTTTTCTAGCAATACAGCTAGCCAACAGAATGTATAAACTGGGGCCCAAAATTACTAGCAAAATGAGTTGAAGTGTCACGAACATGACAATTGATGTATATATAAAACATACCTAGTTTGTTTATTCAAAGCAGTTCATGGCAAGATATTGCGACTCGTACTTGAGACATGACACAAAAAGCTAAGCAGCGTTATGGTGCACGTCGCCTCATTATTGTAAACGATAGCGTTAATGTGTGTGTCAGGTCTACATATAGGGCTAAGTTATAACGACGTCAATACCAATACTATTATTGTGTTAATTTATATTGTAAAAGGTTTAATTACATGAAATTTGAAAAAATGGCACGTCTTTATATCTAAATGTTTGTTCGATATGATAACGTATATTCCTTAAGACACATGTTTCGTGTTGTAATTCTTTCTAAACTAAGTAACAAATTGTACACATGGATTAAATTCAGTAACGAAAGTAAGTGTGCATTTTATACCATAGATCTCTTCATGTTTTATTTTCCATTATTAAAAATAAACAAGTTTGTATGTATCAATAGTAGAACAATCAGTTGCAAAACAAACTGCTTCTCCTCCAACACCTATTCTTCCTCGTCATCATCATAATCAGTGTCGTCTTCATCTGTATCATCATCAACAACATCATCAGTTGTCAGCTGCATACATGTATGCACTAAGTGCAATGTACCGTAAACGTACAGCGGCATACATGTATGCACTAAGTGCAATGTACCGAAAACGTACAGCGGCATACATGTATGCTCTAAGTGCAATGTACCGTAAACGTACGTGACATACATGTATGCACTAAGTGCAATGTACAGTAAACGTACAGCGGCATACATGTTTGCACTAAGTGCAATGTACCGTAAACGTACGTGACATACATGTATGCACTAAGTGCAATGTACCGTAAACGTACAGCGGCATACATGTATGCACTAAGTGCAATGTACCGTAAACGTACGTAACATACATGTATGCACTAAGTGCAATGTACCGTAAACGTAAGTAACATACATGTATGCACTAAGTACAATGTACCGTAAAAGTACGTAACCAAAAAATGTGTTTCCTATGTCCCTTAATAAATAATGAATATTATTACAGATTGAATACATTTGTTTTTGTTGTTGTTTTTACAACCTTAAATAATCTGGCTCTTCTCACTGTTTGCATTTTAAAATATTATTCATACCCTAAATATACCATTCCTTTTTATCTTATCGCTGTCCACTGTCATTATATACTGTTAAAGGTATAACTGTTGTGCTAGTTTAACCTGTATGTGCCAATACAATTGTCTTGTTTAATATGTACGGTTCTGATGCATATATTATAAGCTACAATTGATGTATTCGTTAGACATTTCCGCATTTGCACATCTGACCCTTTATATTCACGCAACTCTTTTCACGTTTGTTTTGAGTTGCATATATAAGACGTTACAAAGCAGTCAATACTTTGTATTTACATTATATATTTGAATCAACAAAAACGAGACTGAAGATTTCATTGAACGCAGTTATTTAAAACTATAATAAACAGGCAGTGATAAAATTACATACAAGCATGTTATGCGCAGAAAAGCAGCTATTGCATAACCAAGATTTAATGTGGCGGGTTCTGAGACTTTTGGGTCTCATTCGGCAAGCGTCATAACGAGAAAACTCATACGAAATGACGTCGCTAAACTTGCACTTAATTCTGTTTAAATTGCCTTATGTTTTCTGTAATTTTAACATTTCTCGTATTAAAGTTAAATACAAATCGGCACAGAATGGTCATTTAAAGTATTTTTATTAAACAAATAGTTGATTTTGACCTTTTAATTTCAAAGAGCTGACTTATTTCTCCCCTTTTACTGAAATTAGCCATGGCAAAATATAGCCTCACACAGTACTTAAACACATGTTGATAAAGATTTTAGCGTGATGCTTATAATACTGTTTGGATTGAACTTGTCTTTGAAGAAGGTAAGTGTTATTCTTTAAATCAACTTTACTTTTAATGGTTAAATGTCCAAAATAATTTGTAAAAAAAAACTAAATATTTACAACTGAAAAGAAAGTAAAAATGGGGACTGTGACCTTTCTCAGTTCCTGTGACATTGTCTGTCACTTTATAAAAGTGAAAGTGAAATATGAATTTAATGTTGACAATAGATCAAAATAGAGTCTTTTGGAAATGAGGAAAGGACACTTTCATACTTGAAGATGCTATGTACAAATAGACATAAAAATTTTTTGCAATGAGTGACACATAAATAAAATAACATTTCATTGAATCATTGATAATCAGTATTGATAACCAACGTTATTACATATAAAATAGCATAAACCATAACATGTGTCTTACATTGGTTTGCTTTTTGTTTTAATGATTTGTTTTGTCATATTAGTGAAGTTGTTTTAAGATTGGTCAATTACTCCGATACCATGGCATTGAAGACCTCATAGAGAAATGGCCTTACCATCCGACACCTGATGACTTGCGAACAACGAGAAAAAGAACTACTAAACATCTGAAGAAAATATTGTACAGACTAAACTATTGTACAGACTAAACGAAGCAAGTTCAACTTTTAAAGTATGTTAAAGTTTGTAACGATTGTTATTCTTTTCCATTCAAGTTCATTTATTATAGATACATGTAAATACGTCAAACAAGTATTTATTCTTTTTACAATGAAATTCATGGGCAATCATCTGTATATACACTGTTTGATCATTTAAAATACTTCATTAATTGTACAACGGCCTTGGAAATATTGGATCTTTTAATTTTAACTAATTTTATTAAATGAATGAGAGCGAAGTTCTATTTTTAATAATAGAAAACTGTGTTTTAACTGTTACGCATTTTATCCCGCCATAACGCATACATTGACAAAATAACACCCATGATATACATTTTGCCTTATTTCTTCCTTGTTTAAGGGGACATTTTCACAGATTTTGGCAAGTATTGAAGTTTGTCATTAAATGCTTTGAATTGATAAATGTAAACATTGGAACTAAATAGCTCCATTAAAAAGAAAATACAATTAAAGACAAGAAAAAGTTATCCTCAACTGGGCTTGAACCACGTCTAGCATTTAGACCACTCGTTCATCCGCGATCTTACAGTGAGTGGTGTATTTATACTTTATATATAAGCAATCCTCGTAGTGTCACACAATTTAACGATAAATACAGAATTCTCCAAATTATTCAATCATTTCGCGTTTGTAATGCTTTATTATTTTCAGGTTCTTAAATTGTCCATAGAAGCATATAAATCTTCAGTATTACTGTTTTAAAACTCGCAAATATCATAACTACAACGAAAATTTGCGAATCGGAAACATTTGTTCTTCAATTTTGTCAATTTACCAAAACGTGAAAAGGTCCCTTTAAAACAAAATGAACAGTATAATGACCTCATGTCTGGCATTTTATCTTCCAGCTGGCTTGTTTGATAATATTCTGTGATTAAACAAAAATAAGATGTAATTAGTTGTCATGAATTTAAACAATTTGAGGTCATTATACTGCTCATTGTGTGCAGAAGATGTTTGGAAAAAAGTAGATGTAAACGTTAGAATATAATGGTACAGTTGTTATGCCCCCTTTTAAAAAAAGGGGGTATATTGTTTTTGGCCTGTCTGTCTGTCTGTCTGTCTGTATTTCTGTCATTCTGTCTGTCTGTTTGAGTGGTGAAAGGTCAAGGTCAAGGTCAGGTAATTGTTAGTTATCTAATCAGATCTAAATGTACTGTAAACTAATTTACACAGATAACCTCCATGTGTATGCACTTACATTTTCCTATTAGTTCATGACAGTATTTTACTTACTCAGTTATTTTTCTTTTACTTGCAAGTTAATGGTGCGAAGTATTTTGCATCGCCATACATTTCCATGTGTTACCTTCAAAAGTTTTCAGCAGGGAAGGGAACTTACCACAATGGCAATCAGACTCGCGAAACACAGTTGTAATCAGCGGACATGATACTTTAACTAATTGTATTTAAACGTTTGATATGTGTTTGTTTTATTCAGTCACACATCGGCGAATTATGTGTATTATTTAAACTGTTAAATAAGACACACGAAGGCAACAACGCACCGCTAATAAATTGCCTGACGTAGAACAAATCCAACTTGTGTTGCATCCCGCATGTGCGCTACATGTAAGATACATGCCAAATGCGTTTTGTTTACATTGTGAATGTACAAATCAACTTCAGGTTCAATGGGAACAAGCCTCCTTAGAAACAGTTACTGTGATGAACTCGCTAGGGTATGGGTCTCACATCAAACAAAGGAGTAATTCTTCACATAATATGACAATGAGCACTACAGGAAGTAAAGCTGTGGGACTGACGAGTTTTTTTGAGAGTGACAGGGACATATTGATTGTACGAAATGATGGTATGTGTCTGGAAAATGATTTAAATTATGAACAACTGCCAACGGAGATGACTGTGTTTAAATTAAACACATGTATATGCTACAACGGATATTGCCGACTTTTTCTAGAAAAATGACCTGGTGCAATTATTCACCCTTCGGTTCGATATGCTTTGTGCGCTGAAGAAAAGTGACGTACACTTTTGAGCACCGACTCGTATGTTAATTCTTTTGATGCAATGGAAAACACCCCAAATGAGGTACGGTATGAACGTGCAGGCCCGTCAATGCCGCGTTCAATACAAGGGGCATTGCATACAGACATAGTATTTTCCTTTAACTGTTACTTCCCCAGCATACTAAGGAGATGGGCTGAACGACGTCGGCATTGGCCACAACCGGACGTCGTTCACAAAGTCGTATCAATGGGAGCGTTTGTGCCACCTGTTGGTTTAAAGGCCAGTGAATATAAACACGTAGAATGGAGGATTTGTTTCAATAAGGATGAGAATGAACTTGTGAACAATCTTAATAACACACAGGTTTACATTTACGTTATATTAAAGATGATTGTTAAGGACGTCTTAAAGCCACTAAAGAACATATCATATACATTGAAAAACATAGTATTGTGGCTCGCGGAGAAAAATCCACAATCATTGTTTCATGAAAGGACGTTGTTTCACTGGCTACGTGAAGAACTGGTAGAAGTACGATCTGCTATATCAACAGAACACCTTTCCTATTATATGATTCCGGAGAGAAATCTGATGGCAGCGTGTGGGCTGAGAGAATGTCAGCGTCGTACGTGGATAAAAATGATTACGGACATGATTAACGAAGGTACGAAGGCATTGTTCAGAATACCGAAGATACGACAAGCACTAATCTCTCATCCGGAGCCTTTCGTTTGGTACTGTAAGAAGCGAGTGGAATTTGAACTGCTTGTACTTAAGTTTTATATCAGAAGATTCCAGTGCAGGGATGACAATGGTATGGTTAACGAGTCGGATACTATGATGCAGGCGATATGGAGACGTATTGGTGCGATAGAAATAGAGGTCCAACAGAGAATGTTTAATGATGGAAGTCGGATTGATTGGACTGATATGTTTAATTACGTTCTGATGTAATATCTAAATACATGCATTTATCATTGTCAGTAACAGTCATACAATTCATTTAAACATGATTCACAGACGATCTTATGTGATGTTCATATCGCTCTACATGGCAGTAATAAAATAGATTTTAATCTTATTAAAAAACGATGCGGTTGTAATTTTTAAATGAATGCATTATTCGTCATTCATGACAATAATACAATGTGTTTTTAATAAACTACGCGAAATGCTGACGTAACTTCCAAATGCATGCATTATTCGTTGTACGTGACATGAATAAAACAAATTGTATTTTTTTTCTGTATACTACACGGCGTATTGTATTTATTGAGCGTTAACATACGACTGATTGTACAATTGTGTAGTTTTAATAATGTTCTTGAATGTGGATGATGGTATTTTAACAAACATTTGCACTAATTCAATATGTTTTTTTTTTCTTAATGACTTTTGTGATATAACAGAATTAAACATTAACATAATGGTATATATAATTAGGCATAAAAGCAGTAGCAGAACAAACTTGTCCTTCTCGTATTTATTTCCCTGGTGATCATCGTTTTCTGTCTCGAAATTGGCATCTTCGTCCTCATTTTAAACAACATCATCAGCATCATCATCAGTTGTCATTTCATTGAATAAATGTGTGCACAAATTACAATGTACCGGTAAAATATTAAAAGCAGAAGCAATACACGTATCCGATTTGTCAGTTAATTCCTATATTAACAATTACTGAATCTTTTCGATATCAACAACTTAGAGATTCCCTTCTTGCAATGTTTATAAATCATTGAACGCTAGTAATTTATTAACGCTCTTTTAAAAAATACTATTATATAAAAACCAAAATTGAATACAAAATAAAAATATGTAAAACGAGGAGTTAAATTTATAAATTTAGGAGTTTATAATGTTTAGACATTGCCTGCATTCAGAGTTAGCACTCTCTAAATTTTTAAAGATATTTTGATCGTTATAATGTTTATATGATCATGTATTATTTAGATTGCTGGCTATAAGTACCAGCCGCGTCAGATGATTCGGTCCCGGGGAAAATGACTCAAGACAGTGTCATAATAAAGATCAACGGATGCACTTGTGGCAGCGAAATGGGTGANTATTATATAAATACACCATTAAAGTGAAATATCGAAAATTTGAATAAGGTTAACATTAAACGCTGATGAAGAGTAAACTCTTTTTTAAATTGGGTGGGTTTGTTCTACTTTTGCTGTTGATTTTTTTCCAAGCATAAGAAATTTTAAAATAAAATTAATTTAAAAAATACATTGATTAACTCTCAGAGTGAATTTACTCCTGTGAGCCTCACTCTGGGAAAACGGGGTTTAATGCTGTGTCGTCACAGAATAGACTATGCAGTCCGCGTTCATGGCTGTTTTTGTTTTAAGGAGTCTATTTTAAATGAAAATCCAGTTTACGAGATCCAGTTCTTCAACAAATTAGCCATGGTTGAGTGATGAAGATAACTTATTTTTAGGCGTCCGTCGATGTGATGATCCTTGGTAAAAATATCACTTTCCAAAATCAGCACAAATGATTTTCGTGTTCTGCAAATTGCTGCATGAGTAGCCTATAAGGTTTATACCAGAAAATAATGATTAGACCTCAAACGTTTATCATTGTTAATTTAATGTGTTTTTGGACCGGGTTTGTCCGCATGGTGCATTTTCTTCGCATCATAATCTCAAATCAACTGACATTAAACGCACAACGGATAAACGCTCATGGACAAGCAATATGCTGACAACAGATACGTATACAATCATGGGTAGGGATACGGATACAATCTCTAACGGGGATACGGATGAAGGATACAATAACGGACAGAGATACGGATAACGGATACAAACACGGACAAAGATACGGATAACGAATACATTCACCGACCTGGATACGGATAACGAATTCGATCGCGAACATTGATATAGAGAACGGATACAATCATGGGCAGAGACTACTGATAACGGATTACGCGCATATGCACACTTACTGTAGTAAACGTTCCAAAACGTGACCCCCTATGAGAGATATAAATGCGAGAGTTAAATTGGTTCCTCTCGTCGATTGGCGTCGGTCCGATCGATATCATTCAAAATATAGCCACGATATCTACGTTTAACGTAGTATTATGATTTTGTAAGTTGAAGTGGCACCATAGAATGCAAGTGTATGCCCTTAGTAATCTTCATGGTCGTGTTGTTTCCGAAAGGAAAATTGTTAATTCATTTTGCAATATAAGTCTACATAAAGCATATGGGGCGTCGCCATTATTTACCCTACGGTACTTGAGCAAATTTAGTAGAGGATCACTAGACGATGTTACACACCAAACATTCAAGTACTGACTGTTAGTAGAGGATCTGTAGACGATGTTACACACCAAACATTCAAGTACTGACTGTTGTGGTTCAGGACAAAGACACTTTTGAAGTTTTATTGTGTTACATATGTTAAGCTCTAAGCTGGTTACACATGCAATATAAGAGAGTCCCCCGAGGATTAGTCCTGTGCAGTTGCGTTATAATCTGTCTAGAGTTTAAGGAAGAGAAGTCGTTGAGAGAAAAAGTTAATGCAACTCAGGCACCTCTCGAACGCACTGACAGGTGACAAACGATGGACATCCAAAGATAAAGCTTCCATACTTGATATAATTCCGTCTCCTTAAACTGTTAAAAGCGTTTTATAAATAGAATACAAATTATTTGACTTTTTCTAATTTAGTATTGCTTATCACATTAACTTTTCATAGTTTTGATGGCCCGGAACATTACCATTAATGCGTTTGAATCTTTTTTTAATCTCAAACTTTTCCGATAATATGAACTCCGGAATTGACTATATTTTGTTCATAACACACACTAATTCGCAGGTAAAAACAAAGCTGATCAAAATAATAATAAAAAAAATATATACACGGTGTTGTTATCAAATTTTCGTATTGCATATCGCGTGTTTCTATAAAGTAACACGGTCTTTATTTAAAGTGTGTTAACGTATATGATTGAAATATATTTCTGGATTTTCTTCATATTATATATCATTTTAAAGAACATGCTACTTTTCCGATTAGGACCTACAAGATATGTCTTGACAATATTAATAACGCAAGCGTAATATTTACCGATATTGATAACGTTAGATTACGAGGTAAATTCAAATTTAACAATGAACTATCGCATATTCATGTCGATAAGACCGTAGTTCACAATTGTTTAGTGATACAGTTTTCAGTAATCGTTATAACTCGGCTGTAACCGGCAAGCCGATGTAGACTGCATATCTAAAGTGACCTATGTGATAAGACTGAACAATCATGCGATGCAGGGGCGAAGTCCACAAGTACGCCCCCTTTCAAATGTGCGGAAGTTCTCTTAATATTAAATGGATACGTGATACGGATAATTACAGGTAATAACATTTTCACCCAATGTCTGATGGGTAACAAACATGTTGTGTCGTCATAGCATTTAGGTATTAATGGAGATACCCGTTCGAAGTTATTTGTTTGTGAAGGCTAACATAAAAAAAGAATGAAATGTGTTTATAACTTAATAGTTTATTTGATAAGCTATGATAAGATATATAAAAGAATTCTGGATTAGTGATACATTAAACGTTTACTTAGCAAACGCTAAAATACCCGCAACAATGTTACATTTATTTCAGATTTGTTCATTCTTAAAAATTAAACACAGATAATCATGGTCATTATAAACACACATACGCAAACATATTAAAAAACGAAAATCTACAGAAAATACTGATTACACAACTACTTTTATATATGTATTCGTATTATTCCTTTGTATCCATTATTTGCGAAACATATAAAAACATCTATATATGTTTGTATGTATCTCAATTCTTATGTTACATATATACGTGTACAGATGGCTGAAGGTGGTTACTGGCGTGATGAGACTGATCATGAACGTTCCCCATGTCACTCCGGCCTTTACACTCATCTCTCTCAAGTAAGACATGACATGCTTATGTGTAGTAGAAGTAGTAGATGTTTAATTAGCCCATTTATGCCTAATGGACTCTCCCATCCTTCTTAATTGGATCAATTAATGTTTCAAAATTAGGCATGTCTAGTATATTTATTTCTATATTTAGAATATTTCTTACAGAAATTCCTTTAAGCAAACAGCGCAGACCCTGATGAGACCCCGCTTCATGCGGCGTCTCATCTGGGTCTACGCTGTTTGCCAAGGCCTTTTTTTCTAGACGCTAGGCATAAATGGATTAAGATTGCGGCAAAAGTACCGAGGTTGCAATTGCACAGTTAGCTTTCATGTTTCACTGCCTTAAACTTATTCAGCAGGAGAGAGAACTGTCCATAGTAGCAATTATAATCGCGAAACAAACTCGTTATGAATGGATTGGTCTAGTTTTATTAATTTTAATAAACATAATGAAATTTTCACTTCATTCATACATTGTACAAGTATGTGTAAATAAGACGAGGTCAACAACTTTACACTTATAAATAACCTGAAGTTGAACATGTCTAACTTTTGTTTAATCCCGCATGTACGCTTCATGCCGATGGTGTTGTGTCTACAATTTGAATGTACAAACCAACTTCAGGCTCGGTGGGGAAAATCCTCCATAGAAGCCTGTACTGTGTTGAACATGCTGGGGTATGGGTCTCATATCAGACAGGCGCGGAGAGACTACTTCTGGGAGTGGGATAGGAATAATTCTTCACAGAATATGACGTTGATCACTACAGGTAGTAAAGCCGAGGGGCTGACGAGACCTTTTGAGAGTGACATTGACCTGATGATTGTATATAATTCAGTCATTTGTCTAGAAAATGATGTTAATAATGATAAACTGCCAAAAGAGATGACTGTATTTACATTAAACACCGGTATTTGTTACCCCGGACATTGTATATTGTTTCTAGAAGAGCGATCTAGGTTAATGCTTCCCCGTTTGTTTAGAAAAAGCATTTGTCCATATGAAAATGGACGTGCTTACTTGAGCAGTGACCAATTTATTCATTATCAAATTGAAAAAGTGTCGAACAGCCTGGAACGGCTTGAACGTGTAGGACCGTCGATAACGACGTCATTTGGAGAGGGAATGGATATGGACAGAGTGCCTTCATTACGCTGTTCCTGTCCCAGCATATTAAGGAGATGGGCTGATCGACATCGTCATTGGCCGCCTTCGGATATCGTTCAGAAAATCGTGTCAATGGAAGCATTTGTGGCACCTGTTGGTTTTGATGGTAGTGCATGGAAACACGCAGAATGAAGGATTTGTTTCAATACGGGAGAGAATGAGCTTGTAAGAAGTCTTAATAACACTCAGGTTTACATTAATGTTTTATTAAGGATGGTTGTTAAAGATGTCCTAAAGCCCGTAAAGAAAGAAGTTACATCATTCACAGTAAAAAACATAGTACTTTGGCTCGCGGAAAACAATCCACCAACATTGTTTAATGAAAGGACGTTGTTTCACTGGCTACGTGAAGGACTAGTAGTTCTACGATCTGCTATATTAACGGAACACCTCCCGTATTATATGATTCCGGAGAGAAATCTGATGGCAGCGCGCGGGTTGGACGAATGCCAGCAGCGTATATGGATACAAATGATTACGGATATGGTTGACGAAGGACCGAAGGTATTGCTCAGATTACCGAAGATACGACAAGCAATTATCTCGCATCCAGAGCCTTTTATGTGGTACAGCAAGAACAGAGTGGAGCTTGAACTGATTGTCCTGATGTTAGATATCAGAATGGCCCACTGCAAGGATGTGAATGGTGTTGGTAATGAGTCGGATACTATGGTGCAGGCGATAAAGAGACGCGTAAGTGAGATACTGATAGAGGTCCATCAGAGGATGCGAAGGGAAGGAAGTCGGGTTGATGATCTGAATGATATAATTAAATATATGCTGATGTAATTTTTAGATGCATGTGACAATGACATTCATAAGATTCATTTGTGGATGTCATTTTTAAACGCATATATTAATCGTTGTAAATTACAATATTAAACACATGTTACTATGTTTCTAAATTAACTATAGACCATGATTAACTACGCAAACTGTGTAAATACACATGTATTTTTTATGATGTACTATTATATCAATAATGTTAGGTAAACAATTATTAGCACTTATTCAAAGTAATATGCTTTTACTATCGAAACAGCTTGCCGAGTGTATGTAATAAATCATGCACCAAAACTGACTTTTAGTATAATAAGTTATAGTAAAACTTGTGCACGAAAATAACAATTTGTATATTTATAAAGTATAAATATATATAGTATTTTTATTCAAAGTAGATTAATTATAATGCAAGATAATGCAACACGTACTTAAGACATTACACGGAAAGCCAAGCAGTGTTATGGTGCATGTGTACGTCGCTACATTACTGTGGACGAAAGCGTTAATTTGTGTTCCAGACACAACTATCGGGCTTAGATCTAACGACGCCAATACAAATACGATTGATTGTCCATATATTGCTGAATGTTCAATGAATTATGATATTACAAATTAAAATTATTTCGTCGAAGTGTTTGTTAGACGTGATCACGTATATTCGTATAAGACACGCTTTTTGTTTGTTATTAAATGTTTGACCTTTTGAATTGATAGCTATGAAATAAAGAAATTATTGTACCAGTGTTAATAATTTAATTTATCATATATTATGTAGATTCATTGCCGTAACTACCTTTATATTAATACCTCTAAATACCGGCCGTCGAGAAAAAAAACGATGTTTAATTTTTGATTTACCAAAGTTAAATCAGTAAAAATGTACAAGATGAATTCTTGGTCAGCTCATTCGGTCCCGGGTACAATTAATAAAATGCCAGTGCCACAATCTAGTTTAACGGATGCATCTGTTTTACCTAGGCAGGTGAAATATGAACATGCAATAAGTTGCATTTATTTATGTATAGGGGGCTTCCCATAAAAACGGTGTGCTCTTTTCTTTTCCGATTTTCTCGCATGTACTTATTAATAAATTAAATTGGCAATTTTCCTCGAATAATAGTAGATTATGATATACTTCAGAATAACTATAATTCAAAAAATATCGAAATAGGCCTTTAAAATTGTTAACATCAACCACTAAAATGTTGAAAACAAATCAAATTAAATTTAACTCATACTGTGTTCAAATCTTAGATTGATTAACTCCTGCATTAGTCGAGAAAAATCATTAATGGAATGGAATGCCTGAGTGAACGCTACTACTTGTGTACAACTGCAACCCCTAATTACTTATTATATATATGATATCCCAAACATCTTCATAATAGTTGTGTTACATACGACAAATCTTTGTTCTTGTCTCAAAGTCATGTATTAAATGATATACATTGTAAAAAATTAAACGCCTTTTACACGTATCGATAAAAACAATCTGACAATATATATATTCTATCGATAAGTGCAAAATGCATTTAATTATATACAATGGATATTATCTAATACATGACTTTGAGACAAGAACAAAGATTTGTCGTATGTAACACAACTATTATGTAGATGTTTTGGGATAACAAACGTACAATTTTACAAAATAAAATGTTGAAAAGCGTTTCTTTAAATGATTGTTTCATTGTTTCATAAAAAACGAATGTTTACTGAAGATTTTGATTCAAAATCAAGTCGTCTATATGTAAAATATAAATGGTAAAGTGGTATGCCTCGGAAATGTATGCAACACACTAGAAATCGAAACGGTTGGATAATGCATGTCTAATAAAACATTATCTATGACAAGAAATAATTAGGCAACTTATTTGACCAATACTTACAAAGTGCACATTTACCCTATTTATATCATATTGCATGAGTGTACGCGTTCAAACATACGTGTCATCAACAAGGGGTATTTTTTTAAATCAACAAATAAACAAGCGGCTTTATTTCAAGGGGTAATACTGCAATTTTTATTACAATTTTTTATTTAGTTACGGTTTTGCAAAGTCCATGTCCTAAAACAGAATGGTTAGCTTTCGAGTTGCTCATAACGCCGAGGAAGACTTTATGGCCGATGGTTTTGTCTTAAAGCAACATGTTCACCGAGTATTTTTCAGATTAGTGTACAGTACTTTTAAATTGGTTACCTCCATATTAACCATTGACGGTCAAACGTCAACAATTGGGTGGATGGATGTAACAGAAACTGTATGTTTTTATTGAATCTCAATCAAACTTGGTTAGAGTGTGTACAGACATATAATCGTGTATGCCGTTGGGTATAAGCCATATTGAATAATGTGTCTTAGAGTTATATTGTTCATTTTTCGTTCGAAAATATTACGCATCATTGACGTTTAGATGGCTAATAACTAGTGTCTTTGCTTCCACATCAATGGGTAATGGGTGGGACATATTTTGTTGTGTTTTACTTACAGTAACATAGTTATCGAGAATTTTCCAGGTTTGCTGCATAGGATGTGTATGTTAATTTATCGGCTACGTTTTTTTTCAGAAGAGTATTCCCGAAATGTTCCATAAAGGGTCAACACTTGTGGTCTATGTTTGAAAGAAACCTCATTTTCCATTCAAACTTGACCTTTATTGCATGTATTGTGTATGATTGTAGACTCGTGTATATCACTCATAAAAACCCATACAGAACCATGTTTTCTTTTATACCTAATGATAAAATATGACATTTCTGCAGTGAAATAACAGCAGTGAAAACAACACAATTGTTATTTTCATCGTTGAAGTTCCGCATATCATATTTCTATATATATACATATTTTTAAAAGGTTCCGGTATCTGTTTTCTTAAAGTAACACATACACTGACTATTTTGCAGATTGACTTCACATAAGGTATCGGTTATTTTGTCGATTATCTAGGGTATCTAACATTTAACATTGTTTTGACACAAACTTAATATGTAATTCAATATGGACCACATTGTTAACATCCATTCCATCTTAAATTATAACAAAACTAAATTAAATACGATTGATACTATAACGTATGCCTTAGTGAACTATGCGAACTTGAGTTATCATAGCTGTTACTAGAGAAAAAAATTGACATTTCGTCGCTTGATTGCTATAGTGCTCTAACTACCATTTTCATTTTTTGGAGAAAAAAGCATGTTAAGGTTTAACAACGCGTGAATTCTACTTTGCTCTAAGTCCCGGATAGGCAGTACAGCACCGGAGATGGTGCAGTTCAGCATTTACCCGTTTGTAAACATGTGGGAGTTAGAGCAAAATGGAATAAAAAAACTTCTTCTGTGACGACTGATTCTTGAATCCGATTACGTCATATTAAAGATCTCGTTCTCACGAACACAGCGATATAAAAATCTAATTTTTTGAAAAAAATGGAGATAGAGCACTATAGCAACAAAAGCGACGATTTTGCTTTATAACTATTTAAATGACCATCGGATCGTGACCAATACTATTGCGCTGTTTATAACTGTTATATTAGATTAAAAATAGTAAACTAATTGCTTTGGAGACCAACACCATAGTAATTTGTCTTACACATCGAGTTAAGAAAAATAACCGTGTACACATTAAATAGTGAGAATGCATGTGCGTTCTATTTATGACCGTACAATGTCAGACAGTACGACTTCATTATTGTGCACTACAGGACTGAACCCCTAACCAATCAGAAAAGTAATGGTCCTTTTTTGGTCTGGAGTTAAAGTCCGTTTTGGGTCTGAACTAAAAACACAGGCTTCATCAAGACGAAAGTTATAATTATCAGCACTTTTCAACCAGAAAAAATAGGACATTCCCCCTTTAAATTGTATAGTGATTATATTTTGGTGAATGAACAGCAGTTCGTATGTATGGTTAAGAGCAGTTATCATTAAACATAATATTATTCTTAATGCAATTTTACAGCAATCAAATTAATAAAAGGAAAGTGTGGAACGCACACATCCAACGAACGAATTAGTATCACTACACGTCTGTTTTAATAATCTTTAGAAACATGACTACAAGATTCAGTAATAATTGTTATAAGAATCATTCAGAAATGATATTCACATATAATAATACATAACATTTTTACGAATACTTTAAGAAAGTTGTTATATTTTGGACAACTGTATTGTATGCATTAACGTTCAACGTTGATTGAGTATAATTTTATTTATATTACATGTGATTCAAATCTCGTTTAATATGCCTTTTTCAAAACGCATTCATATCAGACGCTTGCTTAATCAACTGTTTTAAAGTTAAGCAAAGTTGAGCCAAACAGTTACAGCCAATATATGTACATGGTCAAATTGTAGTACAATAACGTTTTTCAAATAGTATAATATCATTTTATGGCTAAAATTTCATTCAAAGGAAACACATTTCTCTGCTGTGCATTTAGGAATTTCCAAAGATGAAAACCGGTATTACTATTGCAACGATCAAGGATGATGTTGTATGTATACAGAATGTAAAAAAAAGAAACCCCATGGAAAATAGACGTTTTCTTTACAAATAAAGTGGGCATCATCTGGCAGTACATATTATTTTTTAGGTTCATTGTAAATATTGTTTATTGAATATGTTTAGAAAAAAATATCGCTCGGTACGATTCCTTATACTGCGGTTAAATATTATTAATAATTGGACACCCACATATAAGTCGTAATATGATAACGTTTTGTTAAACATATCTTTAACGTATATAACGTGTTGAACGTTTCCGTTTTGGAAATAAAATATATCAAAAGTCGAACTTGTAAAAATGAAACAGGAACGTATATATTGAATGTACATTTAGGATGTATCACATTTTATTTGTTTGTGCTAAAGCAGTGATATCTTTCATGTTTGAAATTCATATTAGTTCAATAATGACTGTAAACTTAAAAATATGCTTTCAATATTCATTATAAAATAACAAGCAATAATTTAAGTTGCACTTGATTTGACATATTGAAGTCTACAACATTTTGATGTGTGCTTCAAGGCGGTGAACCCAGTTTAAATAATTTGTTAAGTTAATAGTACATTCCCTTTTTTTGTAAGTATTGTATACGAACACATAATAAGCCCTTGATCTAGTTATTGGTTAGAGTTTCATTGTTTGATAATATTGTTTGATTTAAGAAATCTGTTCAAGCCCTTTTCTCAAACTAATAATTAAAAAGATAAACGAAACGTTGGTTTTGATAATCACTACAAGAGTGCTTGAAAGGACAAACACTTTTGTCGAGAATGATGTTTTCCATTGAAAACGAGTTCAAGAAGTAGGAAACATAATTCGACATGCAAATTGAAGTTGTTTGACCAAATGGTCACTGACCTTACAAATAGTGTTTATCTGCACGTGGGTGTTGCTCTCAATTTAAGATTGTATCAAATAACACTACAACAACGTAACCCATGCATGTGAGATTAAGCTATGTACACAGTTACTTAAAGAAGCTTAAAGTTGGAACAGGTGTCTTTGTCTGTCAATGTATTTGACTTCTCCTGTTTGCAATGCACATGTCTTGTAGCAATAACATTTGCTATCGTTTTAAGTTATATAACTAGGAATTGCAAAAGTATCGTACTGTTTCAGAAAACAATTTTATAGATAAACAGTGTACATTGAGACGAAGAAAGGTTCCAGATAAATGTTATAAATAAATCAAATAATTAAATACTATGTTACTTCATTGATATTTAACACGAACGTGGTTAAGTGAATGAGTGTATCCGTGTAAATGCCCTCATATTAGTATAAATATATGCCTTAGGCAGTAAACGCGCGGCGCTTGTTTGAACCAATTTGTCAAGAGCTCAAACCTAGGTCGGGGATTATGTTCGGCGTAGCTGTCTGAGATTTGGTTTTCCTCTGATTCTGTTCAGTTGACCAATGCCAAGATAGAGATTTGACGAGAATAGATAATTATGAAACGGTACGATAAAATAAGATAAGTTTATCTGACGATTATTCTTGTCATTTAGAATGTCAGTCTACGCAGAATTACATCACTAGCTTAATGTATATGAACACAAGTAATGCATTTGTTTTGTTAATACATATCATATATTTGTTTCAGATAATTAAATTAAAGTTTCGAAATAGAATGTAGAACTAAGAATAATGCTGAACATATGTTGTTAGTATATGCCATACACATATTGTAGAATGGAACACTTTGTGTACGCAGCCTACTGTAAGCGATATCTATATCAAAAGTCAAACGTTCAGATTCAGATTTTTAGTTTTTAGTTACGAAGCATCAAGAAGTATACACCTGAATTCGATATTAATTGTAGAGTAAGTCTACACATGGAATACCGACTGTTATTTAGCTCTCAAAATAAATTATCTCGCCGTGTCTAATTAGACAAAATGTATAATTTTCAAAATTGCGAAACTCGTAAAAGCGTTCAATATTGAGTACGAATCTCAGAGACGCTTATAACGCACTGAACACTGAAAAACATTGCATTTAAATAACAATATGGTTAAACAAATACATTTTATGTATGTGCTGTAATAAAACATGCACACATGATAAACAAATTAATAGTAATTATTAGAGCAGAATTACAATAATAATGGAATAGTTTCTTTATTTAGCATTGGCCTTGGGGATGATACTAAAACGTGTTTAATGAATGTGCTTCACATGAAGAATTTCCTGGTAAACGATTTCAACATAGTCGTGAACATTCTATAGATATCAGATCACATATAACATTAATGTATGTCATTAAGTAACCAAGAAGGAAGTAACGATAGAACGAACAAACAAAATAGTGAGCTCACGAAAGAAGAAACGAATCAAGCGGCTATCGTAGACATGAATTGAAAATAACAACGAAGGAATGACCGACCGAAAACTAATCGGAGAGACGACTTTTGAACAGAAATTATGATTTGACGAAGGAACAAAGGCACGGACAAAGACACAGAGCCACGGACGATGGGGCTAAAGACGAAAAGATTGACGAAACCGTCTGACGATATGCATAAAACACGTGGATGTAACAGTCAAAACATCAGCTTGTCATTTTTGTTTATATTTTTTTTTGCGCCGACAAAGGAATCCAGTGTTCTGTGTCCTAAGGAATTCGTATACCCATTCAGCGAAATTATAATGTTTGTGAATGTATCTATTGAATGTACATATATCTGTGCCATGCCTTTGTATACATGTTAACAGAACTCATATAACAGTTATATATTATTTATTTATTTTATGACAGCAAACATTGATAACCATGACTTCAAAAGTATATAGTTTTAGAGTTGTATTATTGTTATAATTATTTGAGCTTTGTCGCTTACTGTGTTTAACAATCGGCATGAATGTTAATTATGTCAAGTGTAATGTTTATTTGTCGTGAACCAATTATTACATATTTTTTATAAATAAACACAAACAACAAAGTGTCGTACATTTGAAATGCCAGCCAATACGTTTAGTGGGTTATTTATGTAAACAATTGCATATTATTGACAAGCTCAATTACAGTATGGACCCATATTCTAATCTGAATTTCTGTTTTATCCGTCTTAATATAATCCTGTCCAAGTATTTGTAAGCTAATAGCAGCGACAAATATTCAGAAAGATCTTAGACCACAAGGGATCTTCAAGAAGCTTGTCTAAGTTAAATGATTCAAAACTTATAAGAGTGTTTACTATTTGCTCTCCAGTTAAGTCTGAAAAATGCGAATAGGTGCATATGATACATTTCCAGAGTTTTTGGTCACACAGAGTCTGTAAATGTTGATATTTTAATTAATTTATTCTGCTTGATCTACAGTGAAACAAGTCTTAACTCNGATATAGACCAATATGATTTTAAATACTGATTCAGAAATCGAAAATAAGACCAAAAATCAATATTTTGAAATGTCAAAATACGCGTCACAACATGAGTGTGGCAGACAAGGAAATATCAAGAAAGTATGAAGCACGAAGCAATACAAATCGCGAAAGCATATGGACTTAAATATAAGCACACATAGTTCATTCTAAAATTAACAAATGCACCTATTTCCGTTGGAATTATGAATCGGCTAGTAAGGATTAATTTGCAATCTTATGGGTAATTGAACACTTGCGACATTTCATAATGGATAAATAAGATAAGATTCATTAATATGAAGAGACAGATAGAACTGTATAATGACTTATGAACACTGCTTTTAGCAACCAGACTCTTTATGATATGGCGATGTAAAAAAATGGATTTAGTGCTGCAAGGTGGCGACAGTCAGTTCATATATGTTCATAAATGAAACTTTCAGATAAAAAACGATCTGATTGTATTGCGTATTTTGTTCTGTTTTACTATAGTTGAAGTCTGTATGCAGGTACATGGGCTATAAAGAACTAATACAAACGTGCAACCTTCTTACAGATTGGCAAACATTACACCGATAACGTCACTAAAGTTAATGATTTAAACGTTGTCCAAGACAAACACGATACTTGTTGTCGCTGTTTAAAAAAAACAACAACCTTTTACATGTAAATGAAATGTCAATTTGAGCATCAGGATAATTATCGAAATGTTTAATTCACTTTATATATTTTTATACAAAGTCATATATATTCATTTCGAACGAAAAAGGTAAAATATATAATAATATTATTCAGTCCATCTTCCATCTTCAGTCGTCTTTTTAATAATTTTACAAATATTATAAAAAAAGAATACGTACCGAAAAAATGAATATATTATAGACAAGTATGATAAATAACGAAGAATGTGTAGTAAAAGAAGGTGAATATGATGAAAAATATTAAATAATGAGACGGTAAACGCTCTAACATAATAGAAAACGTCGCTACCGGAACTCTTACATCTTTTCTCTTGTAATTTAAACAGTTGCTCTACACTTAGTGACACTACATCCATCATTAAAGCATCGCCAATGCTTAGCAGACCACTTTCACCAGGGTTCACTTTAAGTGTGACAACTAAATGTTTACGACTCGTATAGTTTCATCAAAATAAAATTAAGGTTATACAAAGAGTTATGGCTGAATAGAGCCAGTTTTTGTATATAAAAACAACACAAATGAATTACACATAACCAGATAAAGTCTATGCTACTATGTCTCAAACTAGTTCAGCCATACCTAATAGACATGAAAATAACGTTCCAATAGAAAACGTATTCATAAAGGGTTTAATATGATAATTTAATCGGCGTAAAAATACGTACAGATAACAACTCTATGATAAAACATCGGCTGTGAAATGTAAAATCACTTATTCATTTCAATGTGTATACTTGCAAGCGTTGTCCAAAATCCCATTACCTGATGGAGTGACAATAAAGGTTAAATATAACTTTATAACTGGAATGGGTTTCAAAAAGGTCACACATAAGACGCGCCCAAAAATAATACAGTCAATACGTTTTCAAATAAACACAGCTATATATATATATCGTCTGGCGAAAGTGGCTTGCAACTGCTAGTAACATACAGATCGAGTTAAATCTCCCTGAAACAACACATAGCTATTATTCAAATTAGACGGAAAGCTTATTCAGTTCGCAGGGTCATCCGATATATTTGATTAGTCCAGATAATTTTAATAACAATAAAAAGGTGTGTCTTGCAATTGCTGGTTGTCTGGTCGATTCAATGTTTTACCATATACATAAATCGGGTTCGTTGCACTTCATGCTACGGTAACACATTCTAAAAAAACAAACGACTTTTAACAGCTTTTTTAAAGCTGAATCTTCTATTCTGAATCGTCATTAGTTTAGATGCATATTTTTGCTGTATTTACTAGCACTTGGATAGACATAACACTACAAGGAATCATGGTGATCAATATGTGTTTGATATGTGAACGTGTATTCGCTACTAGACGTCGCCATATAAATCGGGCAATTACTATCCGCTCGCACGATGCGGCATGAAGCCGTGCTTTTATACCTAGATCCACATTGGTCGGCTTGGGTGTTCTGTACGTCTACGAATTGTCAACTCATATGGTTATTGAAACGAGTTGCACCTTTAAATCAGTGCGTTGTATTCAAATTACAATACATTTGTAATTCAATGTACTTTTATATTAATTAACCAATTTTGTTGCCAAAAACCACTCGAAAAACTATAATTGTCTTGGATTTTTGTAATTAAATGAATGCATTAGGATACTTTCCACGTTCTTCCTCTAATGATATTTCAGTAAGATATTGCCATTAGTATTATGAGATCTGTTATCAGCCATATGAAGGGATTCTGGATTGTAATTCAATGTGCATGCGCATTTATGGTGTTCATTAAAGGATCAAGCTTAAAATCTGATGTTTGTGCAATGTTGAAAGAATTTACACTTTATAACAGCAATCGCATTTAAGCGATTTTTTTTTATTTAAACCTAATTCAATGTCATTGACGATAGCAATTCTCATGTAACATGATTATGTTTGATTAATTGATGAAATACCTTTTATTAATTATATACTGTTTGTGCCGCACTGACAGTAATACAATACGATCAATGACTTCCAAAATATGTACGAATTTAGCGCAGCACTTTCATACAATATGTTATTGATAGTTTAGAAATCAAATTTCTTGTTTTCTGAAAAAAAGTATATCATAATGATTCTTGAGTAGTGTAAATTGTTTTGACACTTCCAGTTTATTCCACTATATGCACACGTTTTATTTATAAGAGGTCTATCAAAATAGCATATTTTGTACATGACAAAAAATACATGCATTGTATGGCCATATAATTGCATATGTAATTTATAAAAAAATGTTAGTATAATATCACTGTTTATATGACTAGTTATATGTTCTCATATTCTTGAGAGCTGAAATTTTCCCTTATCTAATTCTATCATGCAATTGAAAAAAAAAAATCAGCAATGCACATCACAAAACAGAGTGCATACACACATCGTTTGCTTTGGCATTTAAAACACTCCTAACGTACTTACTCAAGCCATTCGTAGTAATCGGGTTTGTAAATTATTGACAGTAATAGCCAACTTTTTGTAAAGGCTGTGTTATCCTGTTTTTATATGGGATAGCAATATGAGTGAACCGTTCATGTTCATCGATGTATTTATTTCGTAAAGCAAACTTATTTTTTTTGTGTGGTCAAATTATATCTTCTTTTAAATGATCAAATCGCTCAATTAATAATAAAAAAGGTAAATGATTACTTTAAAATTGTAAAAAGGCTAAATTAAGAGGTACATTATGCCTTTAATGTACATTGTAAATTTGTTAATAACGTGACCTGTAAGAGTTTTATTATATTTCTTTCAAACATATATGGGTTAGTAACGTACGCATTGCCTGACTAAAAAGGTAAATTTGTATGGATCAATTGGACTGTTATTGAAGTTCATTTGTATGCATTGACATACTTTTTTTCTATGAATATTATAACATAAATGATTATTTTGCATAACAGAAATATAACTGCTGCACCTTTTGCTTTATACACCTCGAACACAACTTCAAATTGACATAGACATTTAATGTACCAATGTATTACAAAACTACAACTTCCGAAAATATATAGGCGGTCGCGTTTGTCTAGAAAAAAAAAGAGAATCAATACACTTAACGTGGTATTCCAAGGGAACATTTACACCATCCAGGCTACGAATGCAACGTGGTACTTGCAAACGAACATAATCGTTACATATATCTGTTTAGATGTGTTTACTGCGCGCCGTTATCTTGTTATTTCAAATATTAATAAATTACTAAACTGTGTATATTGTAAGCCATATACACGATGACTTTCTTTTTGTTGCGAACATGTTAAATTTAGAATGCGACGTTTCTTTTTCCGTTTGCTCGAGCATTTATTATTAATATCACGCACGAAAGTACCGTTAATACGCAGGAGACATTTTGCATCTAAAACTTAACATGATTCCTGTTATAAAAAGCCAATGAACGAAACTCTTTAGACTGGAAGCCTTTTGTAATTATTGTATCGTTTTATTAATTATAAATGCCCTCTGATATATTCAGACGTACACCTCTCGCAGTGTACTTTATATTGAATTCATTCAAAGGCAGACGGCTGCTTATAAGTTCATATTGCATAACATGCCCTCAATAACATTTTAAGTGAGAAGGAGCGACCCAATTAGTTTTTATCAAAGGTAAATATTATTTTAAATTATAGTGCTATTAGGTCTTATCAAAAGAATAAATTATTTTAAAATATAGTGCATTGAAGTCGCTGTAAGTACATACAGACGTAATATAACTTCGTGCATAAAGGTCGTGCCTATACAAGTATACAAGGAACATACAGGAAATGGTAATGAAAGTGAAGTGTTGTCTGTGATCGTTGATTCAACTTAACATTTTAAGACAATTTCAACAATAAACTGTTAATGCATAAAGTATGTTCGACTGAGAGTATGACACACATATAATGAATTTATCACCTCTAACAAAGAAATGTGCCAAACGACCTTGGCATAATAGTAACTATCTGTTAGTGTAGATTTAAAAAAAAACTACACATGTATTTTTTTCATAAGAATTGCTTCTGCAAGAAAAAAGCGCTTGAAAATATGTTAAAGTAATATTTACGTTTTTTGAAAGAAAAAAGCATGCTTCGCATTACATTTGTACTAATACTAAATTTACACAAATGGAAGTTTTGATTACCGAATATTTAACATAAATATTGGATGATTTCGGATGTTGTTTTTTTAACATTTGCTTTCAATAATAAGAATTTTTGTATAAACATGTATTAATTATACGTTAAAAAAAATAATAATATAAATATTGTCAATAATATATTGATAGGAAAGTAAGAGTGTATATAATGTGTTCAATATTACAAGTGAAGTCTTACTATGTAAAAAAGACAAAATACATTTTCTAAAGTTATTGCATACTTTCAATTATAACATATTGTATAAATACTTCAACTCCGAATATATTTAGATACTCGGGTTTTGAATTGTGAGCATTGTTAACTTTCTTATGCTTTAATATCCGAAACGAATACAAAAATTATGCAACTATTTTAATAGTTCACTTAGAGACTTTTTTAACGAAACACTTTTCAAACTTAATTATCTCATTTATGAGTAGAGATTTTGATTCAAAATTGTATTTGTGATCATTTGACTACATTTTGTGTTAGCTCACGATATAATCATTCATCCGTGACGATTGGACGCTTTAACACGTGGGGTAGATATGGTTTCATCTTTAAACATTTAAGGTGGGTTCTTACACAAGGAAAACCGAACATTGATTTAAACAACAATATGGCTCGTATGAATATTCAGGAGCTAAACCGCGCAATTGGCATGTTGCAGGCTATCTACCCCACGTGCTAAAGCGTCCGATCGTAACGGATTAATGATTTTGTCGTAAGCGTGTACACATACTCATAACCGAGATATTCAAGTTTGAAAGGTGTTGCGTTAGAAACGTCCCCAGGTGCGTGTTGCATTAGAAAGTATCCAAGGGTATGTTCACTTAACACTTGGATCATAGTTAATTATTTGATACCAAATACACAAATAATGTGATACATATATTGTTAATGGCATACACCTATTAACATTAGTCGGATTTTGACAAGTACATAGACACTAACAAGACATAAGCTGCAGTTGACGCCCTTTAAATGTAATCAAATCCGCTGCAGTTCATTCACTGTTTTATATTGCTTACACTAAGACTTCAGATTGAGTACTTACACTTTGTGTCCATTTGCATTGACTTGTGCGTTATATGTACTTTCTATTAATTCATATGTTGTATTGCATACTCAGTTGACATTTACTAATCATCAAATTGATAGGTACTTACAAAAACGAATCAAACAAGACGCACTATGATGACCTCTTGTAAAATTCTCTTGAAATGGACAGAAACGGTTAGTAAGTGACGTTGAACATTTATAGTAGAAATACAATGGTGATACACGTACGACATAAGTTTGGGGAAGCTTTTCAGAATAAAACATGTTTTAATTTCGTTCGCACAGAAATAACAAAGGGTCCAATCTTTGTTATGCCGCTGTACATAGAGCCAATGTCACGTACACTAATGACTGATATTACCTTCTAATTTAACGTGTGTCTATTAAACAAACAGACGCATGTTACCAGATATAGCGTACAACGGGTACAATACTTATGTCGCATTATTTTATTCAAGGCAGTCTTCTAAATGTTCAATACTTCAAAGTCGTACAATAAGTACATCGTAAGTATACGGTTATTAAAGCTTTTTCTGCAAACATTAATAATTTCAAAGTGTTACAGTTCCTTCATATATAAAATATAAAGACATTTTTTACACTACTAGTGAAATGTCATGAATGAAAAAATATATTTAAACAAATTGAATCGTTACATTGTAACCTAAAATCATCTTTAAGAATTCTTAATATTGATAAGGCATTTTCGTTCGTCTGGGTTATTTACGTTTTGTAGGTTGGATATCACTATCAATATAATATGAAATTAAGTCTTCAGCAGATACTACATGAGGAATTCCATCGTCATGTTTTTGGATACAAACTCTCTCATGGAAGCGGGAATCACGACACTTAACATACGACAGCAGGCGTCTAGTATACACAATCAGCTGACAAGCTGTCAACTACAATATTTGATATCTGTTTTCATTCTCCGGCAAAACTAGCTGAGCCATATCTCTAAAAGACAGCCACAGACAGGATATCAAATAAAGAAATGATTTAAACAAATTAACCGGACTGTTCCGTTATCAATCATTGTCTGAAAATATTGAACCATCCAATATCGTGTTACGAACCTCGATTTCAAAATATCAATATGAAACGTTCAACCTTTAAACGAATAAACAACTGTTAAACGACATTATTGCGTTTGCAGGGAATTTATGATCTTAAGTGCTAGTGTATATAAATTTATCGAATGAACGACATTTAAATATAACAGCCACTCGTTCGAAACGCTTCAACAATGACAATAGCTTTAACCGAAACTTCTCGCGATTGCCTCGAATAATTACTATTAATGTATTAAAATGTACAGCTAGTATAATCTACTAATAAATAAATGTAAAAAGTGAAAAACATTCGTATTTAAACTCACATTAATAAATATAAACCATTGCAAAACGTGAAGATTCCAAGTAATACTATTGTTCCATGTGTATGGTAAAACGAGAATGTAATTGAACAAATGAACTTGGCAAAAAAGTGCAATGGCGTACACCTGGTCGAGAGAAACAGGAAATTGACTTGCTGATCATTTGGTATCTTAATGGAGAACGATTACGATACCGCAACCTGGCACTGGATGAAGAAAAGACACGCTTTGAGACATACAATTATTGTTTGCACAATATAAACATGCATTAAAAAGGAATTGAGATAACGTATGATAAATGCGTGTGTACATGCGTAACCGCATACTCATTATATGAATTCTTAATAAATGTATCATATCAGATGCACCACTACATGAAATGTATTTATCGACAATCGCAATAAATTAAATTTAGCTCATTTACATGCAAATTGTATGCAAACAACGTCACATGCTAACACCCTACTGAATTGGGGATAAATAGACTTTACATAAATACAAACAGAAAAGTTTGGAAATATAAGTGATGCTATACAAACTACATTTTCTTATTCGATTGGTATGTCGCTGTTTTTTCCATCCACCATTTACGTCTAGATTGGTCAATCTCGGAGAAATATATAAAGAAACACATTCCAAATGACCACTTCACAGGCGAAAAATGCCAGGGCATTAATCAATACGAAAATTATTGTTAAGTAAACAACCAAGTTATGCAACTGGTTCATATTTAACCAGAAATTAGTATAGTCATTCAAAAAGAGTTTAAGAGATATGTGTAATGGACAGAGGAAACGACCGACTGCATGTTTAGTTCGCTTGCGATTATAGAATAAACGGTAAAATTGTGTTGATTTAAATACGAGTTATAACATGAAAACGTTATTTTCTATTCATCAATTACTTCGTTTTATTTAATCGATATTTGTTTATTCCTTCACAAATCATTCCTTACTTTTGTCTAGACAATAAAGTATTGTACACATTGTCCTTTCAACTAATAAATCAATTCGTAATTATTCCTATGTGTGCCATATGTTAGAGTATAATTATACTGACTGCGTATTATTACTGTATTTGCATGTGATTTACGGAATATGCGTACGTTTCTTTAAGATAAATTCACACACATGGGAAAAGTGTGTCTTTATAAATAAAAATCAACAGCCATGGCCGTTCCAGAACTTGTTTTTCTGATTAACTCAACTTGTTTTTCTGGTTAAAGCATGCGTTAACGATTGGAAGCCTTTCACAGTGTACTAGGCTCTATTGCATGTGTCAGATGGGATGCCTTCTCCAAGGTGAAATATACGTTATTCTGTTTAGATACTGCAGTATTTGCATTTCAAGACATTATATTGGTCCTTTTGCAGTGTATTGTACACAAACTGTACGGGCGTGTTTCAAAACAGTTTGTGGTAGTTCCAGTTGAGTCCATGTTAATGACAATTTACAAATAAAAGTATACTATTATAAAACGCAGTTAAACTTTAATTTGACCATTTTAACAATTATTGGCTGGTCTGTGTTGGCCTAATTTCAAAATTGTCATTTGTGCACGATATTTTGATAATATGGAATTACATACAAAGACTTATGCAAGATGTTTTTTTTTAAATTAAATCGTATCCAACGAATAACGAAAACTAATAAATAAGTGGGTTTCTGAAGTGTTATGCGTACAATCCTGTAGGTTGTTAACCACCAACACATTATCTTGAAGTATTGGTCTGTGCAATTAGTGTTATCTAGTGTAACCATAGTTAGGACTGGTTATGGATATAATTCATATCATCTTAAAAAGATATAAAATGCTCTTTTTTATTTTTTGTGGGACAATATATTTAACATAATTTCATGTACCTTGTTAGTGTTCGTGTGTCGTATAAATAGATATCGTTGCGGGAAATTAAATAGAATATATTGTGCCACAAAAAATAAAAACGAGCATTTTGAATCTCGTTTAATCTTTGTAAACAGACCCCATCTGGCGTTGAAGTGTTTGCTATTGCTATTGCTATAAGGAACACTAATGTTTCATGGGTTAACTTTATTTAACGAAATACGTTACGGAATATTTGTTGATTTTGAGTGTTTATGGGGCTTTAAGCGGCATTTGATTCAGTATTAAACTTTTTGACACATTCGTCAACCGCAATAGATGCAATGTGGTAATGCATGGTTTAATGGGGATAGAATGCCTACTCCAAGCTATAAACAGTTACTTTAAGAATACAAAATGCATACGATAAAATCCGGTATCTGACTATTTGCATTTACAATACCTGGAAAAGGCTAATTCGTTTACAACAATGTGTGTTAAAAAGGAATTAGTATTTAAGATTGAGAATCCTTCGTATTTTTACCTCCTGTTTATGTATGAGCTGAATCGACAATAGGCTTAGCGTTCACATCCCTTATAGATTGTTGTGAGTATGTATTTAGTGATATAAAACTAAGTTGGTACAAGACTCATGCTTTACGTTATGTTTCTTTGCAAAGTCCAAATCAGAAGGCAAACCAAGAGTAATGCGGCTTATTTACTTTACATATTTCAAAATTAAAGGTCAATACAATTCTTCCATTATCTGTTCAGTTTTATTAAATATGTTCATCAACATTCCAAATTAGCGCTCAAATCAAAGCAATCAGAAGTAGGCATTAACAACCTTAACGGGAAAACCACCGCAACAATACAACATACGTGTTATGTTGTTTTTGCGAATACTAGCCCAGAAGAATAAATATGCTAACAGTTATAAAAAATCTAACGGCTGAACTCTGATAATACGAAACTAAAGGTAAAACAAGCTTATGACATTTGAAGTAGATCGTAAACCTAATCCGTTTACTTACAAACGTATGACTATTGTTATGAGCAAAGCTTATGTTTCGTAGCTTACATCGGTTCCTTCGGGTTTATTGCAATCAATCATATGAAATCCTGTGATTTGTTACATTGATTGTTTTATCATGTGATCTTTATAAAGCTGATACATGACAAATGGTATCTGATTTCAGAAATTGTCTATATCAAAAGTACACATCTTGAGCAAAACGATTCAGAACCAAAGAAAAGACAACAAAAGAACAACAACGAAAAATAATCCTATTAATCGATTGGTTGGAATGATGTATGCGAAACTTCTTACCTGACTGATTAAATATAACACGATAACCAATGTGGGATCGTTGGCATTCATACATACTAGGTCCATTGAAATTTACTGAGATAAGAGATATTCGTATTAAGCATACATGATTTGCATTCATGTTGAGATACTAAATAATTTTTTGTAATGATTAAAGCAGAAACAAATAAAAGACATTCATACACATATTTAGAAATAACAATCCGATCCCGTGAATGAACACATATTGCATTAAGTTCAGTTTGATTATTTATAGCAAGTGTATATGAAAACAATGGGATTTAACGTTTAGAAAAATACATTACTATATATATGCACAGTTTATGCATAGTTGTTGCAGAAAGGAAATAAATAAAAATAATCCATTTATTTTTGGGTCATTGGCATTTAGATTTGTATGCATTTTTTAATTGCTTTAAAATATACTGAATAATGATCGCACATATACTAATTCAGAAAACACCTTGTCAGCTATTTATATTTTATAATTATGTATCACAGTATAAAAGTGTATACTTAACCATTGTATCTACAATTTCTAGCTCGATTAGCCAGTTCAGGTTTCTTTTCAACATCCAATAATGTCAAGTTTGGTCAGGTCAGTGATATGCATAGCTTAACAATTTCTAAATGACAGAACAAACATCGATTGGTTTCAATAACACGACATAACTCTTTACGACACATAGTGTAAATAAGCAGGAATGCGGTGTCATGAAAATGATCTAAATTTATTTCGATTACATGTGTTAGTCGCTTTTTAATACTGCATTGCATAATTGAACTGGAAAAAATTACTCTATGCATTGTAAAAAAATGCGAGTAATGAGAAATTGTTTATTTCGCTGCCTATTCTATTGATAGGCATAGCTGTATTCATTCGTTGATTAAGTTTAGACATAAATTCTCATATATATATTTGTCTGTAAGTATGGTTACCTGAATCAGCATAATTCATGGATGGCTCATTCACCAACAACCATCAAGACTTGTAGAAGGGCTGCACTTATAAGTTCAGGTTCCGGAGTCAGACATAAATACCACTCACATCTTATTCAGACGTAGAACCGTCACTTACCAGGCTGCAGATCCAAAAATCATGCTTCTACAAGAGTGCTATATTAATATCTGTACGTTTTTTTTCTTGATTCAAGCTTTTAGCAGATATTTTTCCTTGTCAATATAAATATAAGATAAAATATCTGAAACATCAAAAGATGTATTGCAACAGAGTATCAGCCGCACTTTGTATTGAGCAGTACGAAAGCAGAGAAAACAATTCATAAACAATAGCTTCCTAACAAGTTCTATTAAAAAAATGGTGACGAAACCATAGCTTTAAGATAATTTAATATTAATCAAACGTTCAACAAAATATTTTAAACAATAACATTAATATGTAATCACTAAATCTAAAAAGAAGCTCTTAAGACCAGTTCACGATGGTCGATTTTTCAGAAACATCACATTTCTTGGAAGTTATCGCTATCTTGGTGAACACATAATGGTTTCGTTACATGTATCTCTTGTACTTATCATTACACTAAGTAATGCTGATTTGTGATGTGCGATTCAAAGAATTGGTATAGATGAAAGACAAATAAAATGCAAAAGCTTTCATCAGGCTTATGTTGAATTTATCATTTAGAGTAATGTGTCTAATGGGCTTGACTAACTGTGCACTAAAGGACATTTTACATGCGTTCACTTTACATTAACCCAATATTTCCGATGGTATTTGTAAAGTAGAACAAATAACAAAAAGCGCATGTGGAAAACAATGGGATATTTCTACTCTATTATACTGGCTTTATTGTTGGCTGATCGTCAACATTATTTCGGATGTTAAATATTATTCTGATGTCGACACATTTGTGAACGGGTTACGAGCGCATGGCTTCATTCGGAAGTCAAATGAAGGGCTTCGGGTAATTCTACTTACAAACATTTAATTAGCGCATCAAAATGTTGTCCACTATTATTCCTGACATGCAACGGTACATGTGAACAATTGAATGGCGAATCAGAGCAGATAGTCATCCACATCCAATCAATGTAAAACTCTGAAGTAAGCTTTTAGTAAAAATATGTGTATTTAAATCAAATGAATTCATTAACATACATTATTTATTTTAGGTAAAGAACCTTTGTAAGATTTGATTTAAGTTTGTTTGCATTCCTTTAGATATTAAATATGGAATGGTTGTTGGAAGTACCCATATTTCAACACATTCCTCCCACTCTGTCAGTTCATAACCTAGGGCCTGTGTTGAAATATTCAACGCATCAGGTTTCGCTAGGCCTTCTCCTTTCNATGGTAAAATTGCTACATGGTATTTACATGTGAAACCTAGATATTTACTTGCAATAATCTTGATAAGTTAGCATGTGATGATTAAATGTTGTCGCACAACAAACATACTAAATATGTGGGAGGAGATGCACCGTTTGATCATATATGGGCTGAATTCAAATAAATTATGTTTTACAATTTCATAAGAAAATAAAGTAATAAAGTTTAATATAATGAGTAAGATATCAACTTTATTTTTAATATTGTATTACATGAAATACGAGGGGCGAGCTTTGTTTACATACTTTGCATGAGTATTTTAGGCTTGAAATGTTAATGTGGAAAACTGCACACAATGCAACTAAGTGCATGATTAATATAAATTAATTATTTTTACAAACATATGCATTGCCGAGAAGAAGAGCATTAGTTTTAATGCTGTTCAAATGATTTAATGTTGATATATAAGGACATGTTTAAAGACATTAAGCACTTTATGAGCAACAAAATATTGCTGATCTTGAAGCTTGAATTAGAAAGATTAGAGAAGTCTCACTTTAGTATACCAAGCATATCCTGGCTTCCAATCTACGATTATAACAGTACTCCTGTAAAACACTTCAAAACGAACTCAACTTAAATAAATGCTATTAATTCTTGTTTTAAACTGAACGAAGTTTCTTTGAAAAAAAACTGATTGAATTAATACAAAATATTTTCAAGAATTTTGAGATGTGTAAAGTGAGGTGGCGGATTTAGGCCATTCACACTAATGTTTATATGGCCTAAATCCTTAATATCGCTTATTATTATTTATGTGCCAAATGGTCGAAATGTACCGAAATTATTTCAACAGAAACACAGTGTTAAGATATGTGACATTTTGTGATGATTAGTTCACATTTTTTGTAACTATCAGCAATAACCTTCCAAGTATGGCAAATATTGATGCACTACAGCAGTTCTGACGTCACACATGTCTGTTTGTTCCATCCGATATGCCTTATTTAAGATTGCATCAGATGCCGCCGCAAGGATCCGTCAGTTAGCAAACAGCACACATCGCGCAATGTTCAAATGATTTACCCTGATTTATGACCGATATTCGTGTTTGAGCCAGTAAGGGCAACATTTCTTCTCAACTCGAACCTACATACTGAGTGCACACATCATATTTGTCGATATTCTTCAAAGAAAAAAGGATCAATCAAACCATAAGTATTTTTCGATTAACACAAAATGTGCACATGCCATGACACATCGCTACATGCAACATTTTTCGTCTTTATAGTTCATATCGTTATTAACAGTCCAAAGAATTGCCTTCTTGCAACTTAAACATTTACTTATAAGTCATATTTTATTTAATATCTTAACAACCGTAAAACTTTCAGGGACTTTTTTTAAATTTCAAGCAATTAACTTATGATGAAACCTGCTTTAACACTATTGATGTTAGATTTAATGGTTAACTATAAACGTTCATACTTTTGCATGTGCACATCTCGTTGTGATACGTCATTATACAATATGAAAAGCTTACAAGTTGTTTCTGAATTAGTTTTTCTGCGAACAATATTTGGTATATTTTAAAGCACGTTAAAACATAAATTTTACTCTTCACAAAATCGCCGTATCTGCCTTGTGATAAGTTTTCATAAATCTAGCCTTTGATCCAACTATTAATATGGAACATTTATGCATCTCTTTCCTGCATTGACTATGAATCAACTATGCATATATGTCGAAACATTTTTGCTAAACGTTTGTTTCCATAATCGTGCAATGAATTATATACTTTACTGTTTATGCAATTCTTTCCGTGATCTGAATGCTATTTCTAAAATTGTATTTAAATGTCATGTAAATGTTTCTCATTATTGTAAAAAAAAATCTATTGACAAAGTGTCTCATATATCCGCAAATCATGTAGGCTAAATACGAATATCTCTAATTTCAATAAATGCCGAGACAATAATAAGTATGTAGAAATGACAAATATCAGTTTTATGTGAAACAAATTGACATTTATTGAGTGTCATAATTAAGTTCAACTTTTGATTTGTTTAACCATCAAAAATGACATTGACCTTGAGTTTATCTATCATGGTTTAGTAAATAGAGCATTGTCTAATTGTATTTTAAGTTTTGCCATGTTATAATGAAATCTTTATAAATGAAGTTGATTAAGCTTGAACACGCTTTATTCTACATAAAATGCTAAAATTAAAATTAAATTGTTATTTGGTGGCATTTGACCTTTAAATATGAGCTTGACCGTAAAGGGCTAGTTCCGGTGTGCAAAACATCGATTGTTATAATGCAGCCAATCGACCAACGTGAGCTTAATTCTCGCATTTTCGTTAAAACTATTCTGCCGAAAATTTCCGGATAATCTTAATGTGATTCCAAAACAAAAAGCGATATCGCATGATGGTCTAACAAAGTGAGATCAGATTAGAAATGTGCATTGCGAAGAATATAATGGAAGTTATTAACAAACCTATAGTAATTGGGTATACACTGTGCATTTTGCTACGATATTACTTTACGGGAAATGTGTATATGCATGTTTATCTAAACAACACATTGTGTCAGTCATTCATACTTTTTTTTTTTTTTTTTGTTTGGCGTCGGTTTACCTCGCACCCCATCCCTTTATCACATTGCACATGCGATAAGGTCAAATTAACTGCAATAAATAGAAGTTCTGGAATGGCTTGGGCGGTTGACTTTTAATTCAAGAAGACACAGTTTTCCCATGTGTGTGAGTTTTTCTTAGTTAAACGTTTGCAAAATCGGTAAAGCATATGCCAAAACAGTCATAATAACCGGTTAATAGCAGAATACGCAAACATCAGGCACGCAAAGGAACACATATGAATTGGATTTGTTAGTGTCAAGGACATGTTCCCATCCTGTTTAAATGAAAAATACTTTATTTTTTATAAATTAAGGAATGATGTGCGAATGAATAAAACATATAGGTTAAACAAAACGAAGCAATTGTTAAATTAACAAAAATGTTTCATTTTATAACTTGTAGTGTACGAAACACAATTAAATCGTTTATTTTGTTATCAAAACACGAGCAGGCTTTATATTCTGGAAGAAGTTTGCTCTGTCCCTTAAACGCATCTCTTACAATCACACCTATACATAAGCCTGTAACAAATCGCATAATATAAAGGACGGAACAAGATCAAATTTAACGATAGCTTTTAATAATAATGCATAAATAAATTATATAAAATATAAGACGTGTCATGTGAAAACAGGTGTGATGGACTTGGGTTAATAGTTTTCTTAGATCAGCATTTAAATACAGCACCGTCAATTCCAAGACCTTAGAAAGGCACGTGTATTAAAGCATGTTACTCCAAAAACGCCTCATGTCACGATGCATTACTATTATAAATAATGTGTCTATACCAATAACTATTCCCCTGGTGCATTGCAGCATTTCTTACGACACAAATGTCTGTTTTTGAGCCAGTAAGGTCTACCATTCTTTTCAACTCGACCGCATTCCTACCTACAGAGTCCACATATCATATGTGCCGAAATTCTTCGAAGGAATGAGGAGCAATCAAACAATGATTATTTTTCGATTAACACAGAAAACCAGGACACATCACTACATGCATCATCTTTTTGTAACAACGAATTATAACTACACATATTATCTTTATTAACAGTTCAAATAATTTTCCACTTGTATCTTATAGCGTTCTCTTATTATAAATTAACGTTTAATTAAATCGTTAAAGTAATATTTGATCTAGTATAATAAGAGCACAAACACGTTCAGTGCCTTTTTTAATTTCAACCATATAACATATGCTAAACCCTGCTTATTTCAATGAGAATAAAGGAGGCATTACTGAAACTGTTTAATTATATAACCATAAGCATGCATTTAAACATGTTTAAATATCTGTAAATATGGTGTTCTTTCAATTACGGTCTTTTCTATATTATCTGTATCGCATAACTGGCTTCAAAGAAACACTCGTTTTATGAACGCCGTGGAATTAAGATTGTTTTGAAGTATCAACTATAACGTTGTTATTCGTGAAGTTAATTATATCAGACAAAACCATTCATCGATTCTAATTTATATCGCTACATCCGATTTCGAGGTGCGGCTCACATTAAACTGTTTTTATATTTCATATATTAAATTGTTATTTGAGTTTACATTATAAAAATAATAAGTGTTATAATAATATAAATTAATATTTATAATGTGTAATTCCAATGTACAATTTGTTGGTTTTTATCGTTTCAGTATTGCTTTACAAATACCAGTAAGAAACGTTAAATTAGTATTGTTTAAAAACTTTTTTGCAAACACGCTCCAAAACTTCACTTCCTTTTTTCGCTAGCATAATATTGGCTATTTTAGTTTTAATTTTAAAATTACGAAAACATTTTTCTTAACATAAATGTTACAGAATGATATGTTATGTTACAAAAGTAGTTGTAGTTTAAATCACTTGACGTTTATCTTTATAGATAACGTAATGTTGTATGCTGGTAATAACGGCTACCGGAAAAAAAACTTTGCGAAAGCGACATTCCGCAAACTTAGTACCCTTTTTCTTGAAGATTTACTTCTTTGAGATTAAGTATGAGATGACAGTCTTATTTTTTATTAATAATTGTCTATTTTTGCTTAAAAATGCGTTTTTCTTTCATTATGAAATTTATAAGCAAAGTTTGTCCTCCAATGGGATTATTTTTGTTTCATCACGGGATTTTTTTTCTCCCATTATTTGCAGATGCGAAAACGAATCCCATGGTATTTTTGAAATTTTTTAAAACGTGTTTCCTTGCGTATTCAAGTATTTAAACGTTATTTAAGGACAGACTATTAATCTTTTTACGCGAAATAAAACGTATATTATTGAGTTATAAAAAATTGATATTGTACTTTGTTAAATTAAATAAAAAAATCCTGTGCATTCGAATGAACGGGTAACACATATCTCAAAACATCACATGACTAGGTTGGTTGGTATTGCATCTGCACGTAAGTTTGTTTAAGATGTATCCCATATTTCATAGTAAGCGGCGCAACATGAATTTAAAAATGAGGTTAAAATGCCAACATTTATCAGCAATGTGTACAATAACAAACCAAAATATAACATACCCAAATTTCGAAAACGTCAAATTCTAGTTCTAGCTTCTAGTCTAAATAAAGCTTCAAAAAACATTCCATTTATTTCTCTTTGAATTTGTCAGTTTTAGTCGCGCACTCTTCATTCTAAATGACATTGTCGTGAAACAATTTGAATTTGACGACATTTGCACAGATTCATGCAACAGCTTTAAAGTCAATGACAAAGCTGTGCGAAAATGCCATCAATTTCTTTCAGCATTGAAAAATCGGACATTTGTATCATAATCTTAACTCAGAAGTCAATTAAGCGTTTGAATGATCAAATTGTCAAACCGTCAAATGTTCAGAAAGATATATCTCACTCTACAACAAAAGTATGATCGATTTGAAAGGCTTGAAATGTATTAACATTAGGATGTTATCAGTACAGTTTTGCTTTTTGAATCGAACGTACATCACCACGATATAAAGCTCACTCATCGGTACTACAACGAAGTTATTAACCGCCGATGTATGTTTATGTTGCTAAATGTTAAAAATATAAAACGCCATAATTTTATTTTCTACATTTACTACAGTAAAACCACAGAAGAAGATAGGTTTAAATACCTAAATGCGACAGAAAGATTTTTCTTACATTACAGAATGCTTCACGATGTCACGTACACATCCCATTAAAGGAATATCTGAGATACGTAAAATCGGTAATATAATCTGTTGCATTGATGTTCTACCTTTCTCAAACGTTAAACGGTATCAATTATGAAACCGAACAGAAAATATGGTATTTTGTATGTTAAACCATTTAGCAAGTCGTATTTGGATAATGTCAATTGTAAACCATAAACAAACGACCACCTGAAACATTTTGCGAAACCGACATTTCGCAAACTTATGTAACTGTTCCTTTTAGCTATGCATATTTAAGATCAAGCATGCGATTCAGTGTTTCTTTGTGATCATTTACTTCTATCATTTAATTGTTTTGTTCAAAATTTCCTTTCCCATGGCATTGTTTTCATTACTCCAATCGATATGTTTTTTTTTCTATTGGATTTTTTTCCATTATTTCATGATGGGAGAAAAACACATTTGAATAAGGGAATTTCAAAAATTGTTTTAAAGTATTTAAATCTCATTTAAGGACGGCATTATCGTTTTATGCAAAACATGCACAAACATTATTTTACTATGCATACATTTGATATCTAAGCATGCATGTACACTTACTAATTGGACCCAATAAAATGCAATCGGACTGTCTATCCAATGCAGAAAGTGGTAAAAACAATCCCATGGGAAAAAAACGCACTTTTAAGCAAAAATAATAAATTATTTATTAAAATAAGCCTTTTATCGCATACTATATCTCAAAGATTCGAATCTACCATACTTCATTTTGTGAAAAGTCGGTACTTTCTTGTTAACAGGTGTTCATCTACAATGTTCACTCAGCTTATAACTCAATATTTACATAACTCTGACTAAAATGGTTGTTTAAGTATATGATTATTTTATCAACAAGAAAGGCAAGAACGCAGATGTTGACCATTATTGGACGTTGACATACAGCATGTGTACATTGTATAACTTGTAGGCTGTATACTTTTTTTACTAATTACACGTTCAAAAATCAACATATCAACATAACATGTTACATATTTAGAAACATACATGTAAGCTAGAGATTTACTATATTGACACGGCTCATATTTCGATTCCTTACATCTGCTGCAATTTCAGTTATGTATATTTATTCTAAGCCATGAATATTTTAGACGATCCAGTTGGTATTTTAAAATTGATTATTTACATAATACATTAAAATGTATGAACGTATTGCATACACTTGATCAGAGTGATTAGGAGCTTTACATTAAAAAATTTACTGCTAATAACATTAAAGTATTTTTTATAACAAACTTACACTTTCAAATTGTAGCTTAGTACGTATATTTTCCCCAAATACAATTTGTCTCAGTATATTGTTTTCATCGCCGAGTACATGATACTATCATATGTGTATTCATATGCTAACACACCAAACAAACTCAATTTGTGTTAAACCCAATTAGACATACTCTGAAGAGTACCAACAGTATAATTCCAGAGAAAATTACAGTTTTATATGTAGAAATTCCACTTTTAATTTCGTTCTGCAAAACGATCATAATGATGTAAAATTGTTAATATAACAAATTATACCAAACACTGACATGGTGGTTGTCTTAAATTAACTTAATACTGATGTTAAGATCATAAAAACCGTATATGTTCCGAACAATAAACACTCAATAACCTCACATTGTGATGTCAGAAAGTAAAATAAGGCATGTTATTGTAATTGTATTTTAGGCGCATTATTATTTTTAGTTAATAATATAAAAGTAAATTACCCAAACAATAATAACACATCGACTTAAGTATTTTCAATCATTCAGTAGTCGATTTAAATTTTCGTTTAACGTTTGGAGAATTATTTACGCTCTATTGACCATAATCATGACAACAGACACAATCATAGCAAGTTCGAAATAAATATTTAAAAATGTATAGCGTACATATCCAGTCATATGGCTGTATTAAGTTGTATGTGATAATGCATTTTCGAGAGGAAAGCTCTACTATTATGTGAATGATCTTATATATAATTTGATATTCAATAAAATATTACGTAACCCAAAGGTTATTTTTTATAACGTTTAGCTTTCATCGCATGTTATGAACCGGTACCATTTGTATAGTGTTTGAACAGCCAGCAATATATCAAACGCTAAGCATAAAATGTTATTAAACTGATTTTTTCCAATGGAAAACAACAATTTGACAGAAAAATGACGTGAAACGGATTGTGTCGAAAGTAGCCATATACATCCGAAAACAACGGGAGTTTATTACTGATACATAACCTTAAGTGACGTCAACAAAGCAAAACAATGCCGATTGAAACATTCATTAACAATGAACAATTAACCAATCTGACGTAAAGTATTTTATAAACAGTGAACAACTTATAAGAACGCTCACAAATGCAACTTATAATTGTATTTATAATGCGTGATCGTTAATGTAAACTTAATTAAATCTTCCCCAACACCATCCATTAAAGGTCACAGTCACAACATGGAAACAAATCGCAGATATGCTTTCGTAAAGAAGTGTTACAATGGAAATGTGCTCATAAAAATGTCGAACAATCTACGATGTACGATGTAAAAGTGCCCTGAACAAAGTTTATGGTTATCATTAATTTGTGTCTTCTCTATTTATTCCGAAATTTTGATGTAATTGATTTGGAAAGTTGGCCTGGGGAATACGATGCCGTATAAGCACACATTCGTATACACTGGATTTTAAAATTAACGTTTGTTCCAGTAGACCCTGCGTTAACTCTTTCGATAGTCGTGTTGTGTGAATTGTCGTGTATGATTTGGGCAAAATAATAGACTAGCGGAGGGTAACATCAATGTATATCATGACTAATGTAATCGAGTTTCATTTCATTTCAAACAAGAGCTAGTTTCCAATAATCAGTTCTATATCCGACATTTGAAAGTGCGATCAAATGAACTGATCACTATATTTCATATAATTAATTACACTGACCTCAAAAGACCTGGTTTAATAATATCAATAAGTATTTTTGCTCGTTACTTACATTACGCAATTTGAGTGATTGCTATGTTTAAAACGGTGCGACAAAATACCTTTTTATCATACCACTGCATTGATATCTGACTGATATAACGTTGCATGATATTTTTTTTTTATATCATTTTGAACAGGAAGTTCTTTTATCAGTCGATGTGCCATATTACTAAGACTTAACAAAGAAGTTATATTTTATTGTAAAATCAGAGTCATCAAAACAAACAATTTCATACCAAGATGTATTACATTTTATCCACAGAAAACAACACAAACAGAAAAAAACGTATTTTCCAAATATTAAAAATGAATGTGTAAATGCTGATGACGTCATGTTCGACATGAAGTTGTTAAATCAGTCGATGTTTGGATGTAAGTCATTTTACTCGGAATGAAGTATAAAGTCATCATGTTTATTAAAATTTAATCAGATTCAACAAAACAAACACTTTGATACCAGGATGTATTATATTTAAGACACAAAAAGAAAACAAAACAGCGAAAAACATATTTTACAAATATTAATCGCAAGTGCTCATGACGTAATTAGTAACAAGTCAAACGTCAACGATCATATTCATTCCCGCTAAAAATGCAGCATCGTAGCAATTTTGTTTTAATTATTTCTTTTAAAACGGGGACTTAGGGAGAGGTATGATAAACAGAAAAACAGGTTACTGCCTGATCTTTTGTAATATATCAGGCTCGGCACGAATAAAATAACGGCTCGGCAAGCCTCGCCGTAATATTATTCTAAGCCTTGCCTGATATATTAAAAAAAGATCAGGCAGTAACTTGTTATTCTCTATATATCATAACTCGCGTATAATAAAGACTTTCAACCGTATGTTGTAATTTTTTTATAGAAATGTTTAGCGTTTTAGTTTTTCATGAAAATGTATTAACAAAGCTTCTATTATACGGTGTCAACTGCGTTCATATATATTCATGTACATACGCTTATTTAAAATGTAAAAGGTTTGACTAATGAAGGTCTTATACATTTATATAGTTTAATATGTATGTTTGTTTTTCTTGCGTAAGTTAAGGATTATTTCAGTATGGTGTTCACAAGTACTAAGGTTATAATAGATGTATTAAGTTGCTAAATTACATAAGTTAAATATCAGGGCATACGTGTTTTGTTGATGGTGTTTTGTATGCGCTTCCATCGCATAATTCCTGTGAAACTCGTTGACCAAGTGGAAGCCATTCTGGCGCTCGATCAACTTGCATCGCGAAACAGAAAGCATTACCACTGTGATAAGATCGTATCATCAACATGTTTTTATGAAAGAATAAAGCAACATGTCAACCTTAGCAGATTGCGTCAATAGCTATGAAATAGTTTTGTGATTTGAAAGTAAAAAAATAAGTCTTAACGTGGGTAATTCATTAAAACATAAGTATAGAAAACTATTGCGTATGTGAGACTTCGCCAATACTCCGACTTTTTCCCGGAACCACTCGTCAAATTGTATCGCCTTCATTATATATTGTAAGACCTCGTAATGTTTCGGCATAATTCGTCTGTTTAGTGCATGACCATGTACAGCAAACGTTCTTTCAATACACTAGTAACACGTTTTAAGATTTATCATATTTTAAATTGGGAATTGTATTAAAAACATGTGTCTACAGCCTTTTATGTATGGCAAATGCACTTATTATGCAACGATTTTCATGATACTACTCTATAAAAACATGTTTTGATTTTTACAATTAAATAACATTACAACGCATTGACAATAAGTTATAGAGTGTACCAATCCAGTATAACTTTAATCACCACACTTACACACAAATATGTTTTGGTACTTTAAGGTTTGATGAATTGAAACAATGTACGCAACACAGTTGGTATTCACATCAACTCACCCAGTTACTGTTTTGTAGCTGATAGATGAAACAGCACTGTCCCGTTCCCACTTCGATACTATTTTTTGCAATCGATCAATGGTTTTATTAAATTATCTGCTCAAGATGTGAGGATTCCGAGACTGGAATGTAATATTTCTAAGAAATATACTTTGCGGTTTACATTTCAGCATCCCATTTCGATATAAAATTATAATGACGTGTATCAGTTAACGAGACATTTCTTTAAAAAATGCTATGTTTATTATTCATTGTTAAATTATCACTCAGAATATGTTCAACATATTGACGTCTGCAATAATACTTGTGTAGATGCCGTGTTATTTTAGTAAAAGTGGCGCATCGACGGAATTTAAGATAACAACAATTATTAACTACATATGAATGTAACTGTTTAAACAAAAAATGCAATTGTTTCGTTTTTTTAAACATACGAAACAGCGGAATATTGACACTAAAATGTGACCAATTTGTCAGATGTTTTCTGATAACGGGTTTTGGCTTGCAATACATACATATTTTGACATGTCTTGTTTCTTTGTTTCTTTGTTTTGTAATTATACAACTTCATTAAGGAATGTGTCTAGCGTAACAGGGTTTCATAATTATATTCTTTAAGACTTCGAAAACTGTTTTCAATGCGCACGCAGGATGCTTTGCAAACAAGCAAACATATCGTGAATATATTGTTAAGTCTGTTTTTTTTTCATGCTCTTTAATTGATTGTTATGTTGTTTAAATCAGATACGCTTTTAGTTCTGGAATGCGTCTGGTATGTTGATAATTAATCAAACAAAATAAACTTTCTTTCTTTTCGACCTTTGATAACCAATCATGGTATCCATAAATATTTCTCGTGGTACTTATGCAGTCATTTATTGCTAATATTTTCAAAAAACATCTGATAATTATATCAATCTTACCAAACTGATTACTGTATATTTATTTATAAATGGATTTGCAAATTCTCCTGCGTAATACAATTTGGAAGTGGTATGTTACTTTTCACAAGTGGATGTTTTCATTATGCCGCTAAATAATGTATAACTATCGTTTGAATAAAATTGATACTTATTTAAAATCTGACGCATTTTAGGAAAAGTCCATTATTCTTTATTCATTTTAAAAAGTCATTAATTTTTTATCCATTCTTTGCATTACAAGAAATTTGATATGTTTCTAAAGGTTCATAACAGTAACAAATACATTGTTTTTGATATGCCGGCATTTGTCGGTCTATGACAATCATGCTGTTCCTAAGCAGATTTATTACCAGTGTTTCACATTTAAAACGTTTTTAATGAATCAACACACAAGTTTATAATCTTGTTAACACTGACCTTTTAGATTGTACGGCTCGAACGCTAGTTTTTGGTCCAAAATATAAATAATATATAGTATAACTAAACATTAACCTTGCTTTTCTATTATATTGCCAGAGGCATTTCGGAATATCATATGATATAATTGATGCACCGATTAAATTTGCTTTGTTAATGATTAACTATTAGCTCTTAATGGGGCTGCCAATTAAAACCATACTTTTATGACAGTTTTGCAAATAACTCGAGAATATAAGGACTTTGCAACGCAATGATTTCTCTCTGCTAAATACATGGATCTCGTTCACACTTTGCTGAGGTGATAAATCGAAAAGACAGAGTATCGCACTCAGGGGTCAGACGACAAAGACGAAGTTTGAGCTCGCGTTTCTTAATAAAAGATCAATAAATAACAATTAACCCCAAACACAGAGAATACTTTTATCGAATATTCAATAAAAACTGTTCGCGATAGAAAACAGGAGCCATGAATGTGCCGCCCGCCTAAAAGCCCATCCATCAGTCCACCAAACTGCCAAGGGTGTTCCCATAATACATCCCGTTTAAAAAGGTTGTAATTGATACACAGATCTTTTTGACGCAAGCATTGCATTAAAAATGTGTGTGCCGATAGGTCTTGTATTACATCATAAATCTAAAGTGATGAAGCAACTTACCATCGGCCATCAAAGAAAATTTATGAAAAAGAAAAATATTGAACAGGATAACGCCTGAATGATTCAATTGTTACCCTTTGAATTCCATTCTGAATGTTGTCGTCATTAATTATCATATTAATGTAGTAATCGCATTGAACAATATGTTGAAGTCTGCCCATACAAGTATGGTGATATAATTCGCTGCAGTAATCGTCGGAATGAACTACAACCATGTCGCCACTGATTACATTGTAGCATGTGCAGGATTGCCATGCATTGAACCCCGTTTTCTCATAGCGCGATTCAATAACATGTGGACATATGTTTACATACTATTAAATAGCTTTTGACTTATTACCTACCATCGTGAATAACAGGCCCATCTATATGAACAGAGCAGATTGATATGTTGCACCCACACTGATTCGTAGATACTTTGGAAAATATCTGAACGTCAAAATCAATGGGAAAAACTCCCTATGGAGAGGCAATGAATAAAGAACGTTTCATAAATATATGATTTTTTAAGATTTTGGTGAAAGTTCGTGATTGATTGAATTTATTCCATATTTTCATACCCAAGTCACTAAACGCCTGGTTCAGAAAATGTTCAGAACATTTGATTAAGTTGTTTATTGCACAATACTGATATTTGCTATCGATCTTAATGTGTTGTTTGTGTTTGTTGAATATTTGATAAGCTCGTTAATACACGGAGGTGTATAAATTGTGGAGAGATTGGTAAATTAGGATGCACGTGGAATATTAACATCTATTTTCAATGGAAATTAACTGCAATTGTTCATTGTAATTGCATGTATTTATATTTATATCATCATTTATTGGAATCACACTTTCACATTGTCCCTGCAGGACCAAATAATAACTAAAATGTTATAAAAACATTATCAATTGATATAAACAAATAATCAAAATGTTGCAATTGGAAACTACGTGAAACCAAACAATCGTAAAACATGGTCTAAAATCATCCTAAGGATACTGTGTTATCGATTTCGTGATTCCGAACATGGATTGTATACAATGAATATGCCTGTTGTAAGTGATATATGACTAACATTTGCTCATATACTGCGGATGCTAATGTACATTTAATTAACTGATGGTGTTATCGGTCCACAACAAAAAATGATTCGACAATTCATCGGAAAAAACTCCACTAGGCCGACTACACAAACATATATTTTGCTGCCCGTATCATCCCTTAAAAAAATGTACATTAAGTTACGGGTGAAACTAATTTAAAAAGTGTAATGCAGTTATTGAAAATGCATTATTTGTACAATATAATGATCGCTGGTTTACACATTCGTGTTTGAAGAAATGCTATATTTCAGTTTTCTTGGAATTATATTATGTTATACCAATAAGTTATCCGTACATTCGTTGAGCTGTATGAATTCTGAAATCTCCGTCCAGTCGATATAGGTTATTAGCAAATTGCTTGCCTTTTTCACCATTAAGTATACGTAACGATGTTCACGATATGATTTATACAACTGGCTTAATGCCACACTCATAATCAGGATCATTAAACGATTTTAAAGAGCATAATGTTTATATATAAGGTGTAGCTGTATTTCAACGAACGTTTAACATTTTTGATGAGTATGAGACATGTTCAACTTTGTGTGTTCTCCAGTGTTTACGTTTCGTGTCGTATTTGATCAGCATAAAAGCATAATCAACGCTTTTATGATCTGGAAACAACTTATTTTAGAGATTATCCGGGAACTATCATAGTACAGCAAGAAAATATCGACCAGCATATTTTTAGGTTATTAGTCTTATTGAATGATATTGCTTCAGTTCATTGATAAACGTTAGTTGGACAATAAACACAGAACAATGTGCATTACATGTGGAAACACAGAATATTATATTGACTCGCACAAGTTATTGCTCTTAAACATTGAATCCATAAAACACAGTACAGCTTGACTTACGCCACACACTTCTGTAAGTTAACTTCAATTAGCTTCATTCAGGATTGTATCTTCATACATCCATGTTACTAGAACACATCTGGCTTTGAAACTTCGGCTATTGCTATTAGGAACATTGATATGTATTGTGTTACTGTATTTTACGAAATACTTTGCAAAATTTCCGTTTATTTAAGAGAATTATTGGGGCTTTAATGTAAACTAAATTACACGGTTATACAACTGTAAATGCAAACCTCATAATCAGAACTGTCCTATTGTATTTGGTATATTTAATTTGTGTAGAAATACTATTAGGTTATTAAACAGCGTTGTGTACGAAACGGTGATATACATGTACGAGTACAATTATGACAGACCATATTGGACGAGCGAATAGGCAAGTGCAATTTAATTATGCCAGATGTGTAGGAGAACAAATAATCAAAGTATTGTACACAATATATATATGATAGTATTTCCGATATTTGCATAACGCACGTTTAATACACGCAACAACTTCTATTTCTGAATTTCAAGCGCCTGCACAGAGAGTATTTGGACCACTTTTAGAAATTAAAATACTACATATTTTACTGAGCGTTTATAAATACCAATACCAAATATGTTTAAATCTAGATGAGTATCATATTAAACAAAATCCTAGGATAAGATTAATACGTGTATTAAGTACTTCAATGCGTTCATTGTATTTTACTACATGATAGTTGCAGTAGGTATGGCACATATGTACGATGCGTAACGGCACTGTGCGGTTTGGTGCATCTTAGTATCACATACGTGAGTTTTCTTCCAATACATGTTGATGGTACGAAATGCTCAGTTTTTGCAGCATAATACTGTAAGATACTGTGCGATCTTGTAAAGCCCTGCGCGGCGCACAACGCATCAGCACAATATAATATGATCTGCTGCAGTTATGAATGGTTTTGAAATATTCTTTATATGATGCTACGGGTACCAATACCTCTTCGATTGGTGAGTATGACGGGAGCCCCCATATAACTTAAATACAAATAAAACACCTTTTTGAGTTATCATATATGTATGTTAAATTTAAAAAAAACAGTAAACATCAATGTAATAAATAAAATACAATATCAATTTTACACATTTTCCAGCTTCCTAAATTCAAGATTTTGCTTTCTAGAGCTACTGTGTTTTAGTTATTTAGTTCGCCTATTATCTTTTTTCAAATATTAATTGATTTTCAATAATAATGTTCTATATAATATATTATATTATATATACAGTATGTATATTGACTCATTTCATGGCCTTTACACCAAAAATGAAACAAAAATTTGTCCATTTAGAATTACATTGTTGTTAAACAATATTTTTTAGCTTATGCTTTATGGTAGCAATATGCTTTCTTTATTTAACATTGAACAGTTTATGTTGCAATTTGTTTATCTACAGTTACATTGGTCAAATCATTGGCTTGCAATACATTGAATATTTTTAGGTCACGAAAATATGTTACAACCAGATTGATTTTTAACTTGTCAAGATCGTTAAACCATTCTCATGCGAGTATCAGTCCTTGCTGCTCTGACAAATGTTTGTCCAAGATTCGTGTTAAAATTCATCATGTCTGTGGACGAACATGTTGTCACAGTTCATAAATATCCACACATAAAATTGGCAATTACTGGAAACAGTTTTGATTGAATCAAAGGGACCCGGCACAGTGTTGGAATTTCATAAAAAACAATTATATAAAAAAAAATCATATATCATATATAATATATACATCGACAGTTTTTGCTAGGTAGGACAAAACCCCGCACTCCGATCTAACCATAACCCTTCGTGTAAATGGGTTATTACAAACAATACTATCACAATTTATCCTGTTTAGGGGTAAGTTGTTTATTTAACTCCTTTTCATCAATGTAAAGCGATAAATTGTTATAATATTGTTTGTAAGTACGCATTTACACGAAGGGTTATGGTTAGATCGGAGTAAGGGTTTTGTCCTACCTTGCGAAAACTGTCGATTTGGTTCGATGTGCCAATTTGTTATTCTTAAACGGTTGAATGAGGCAGATTTGTTTATGGCCAACATTTGTAAATTATATTAAGTTACAAGTTTATATATATGTTTATAAATTTTAAACGATAATGACTTAGTTATTTTCACTTTCGTTGCATTTGTGACATTCTGCCTATATGGGATGTTCAACCCCGTGTCTATATATTATATATCATATATGATTTTCTTTCTATAATTGTTGTTTTTATGCAATCCCAACACTGTGCCGGTATCCGGTATATGGATTGAACGTAATCAACCTGCGTAATCGATTTTTTTTTGTATTGTATGTATTCACTAAAACAAACAATTTGTTGGTCAAATGTTTAAAAAAAACATTAATTGAACAATGATGAAATTATTCACATAATTAAGTTAAATTCAGTGTTGTTACAGTACTGTGGTCTGTGTGGTTAATCAAGTGTACTGTACTGTACTGTAGATAATGTTCAAGTATTGACCATCCATTTTTCACACCATGAGGTTCACGTCTGCTGCATTGTTGAGGCTTGAACAGCCACAGGTTGCGAACAATTGTGTGCGTGTGTGCATGTACTGTATTTCTTTGTTCCTTCCTCACCTGCATAATTACATGACAGTGTGTGATGATGAATATGCATTATCGTGCTTATGACAATGTTTCCTGTCCAGAAGCAGAGCTCCTGCAGTTTAAACTCAAAATAGGTGGGAAGAATTTTAAATATTAAGAGCTTTATTCGATGCATTGATCTCTTACTCACTGAAAAACATATTTTAAAGTTGACATGGTATTTTGCTATGTGGCATAACCAGAGTACCTTTTAAGCCCCACTTATATTGTATTGTCACCAGCAAAACAATTTACATTGACCCAGAATGGGAATCGAACACTNGCTAAGAAAGTAAACACATTTTGTTTAAAAAGTTGACTTAAGTGTCAATTTTTAGTAAACGCTTATATTTAATTTTACAACATGTTACCTATTAATATTGTAATCAAGGGAGGTAATTGATATATTAAAAGTTTATATTAATGTCCTGATTTTAATGTTTTGAATATATGTTTTTATACAATTAATTGGAAAAAACATTAATTAAAGTTTATCAGATGAAAATAATAATAATGTTATCAAATATATTTGTTTCTTATATAAATATAATTTTCCCATCTTATGATGATGTCACGCAGGTCAGCACATAATGTAGTTATGATGACTCAGCGATTTTATGAAAAAGAAAAATGACTCAGCGATTAACTGTTAATAAACTCTGATATTCACACACTAACGATGACTTCACTCTCCCCATGTGACAAATATTTCCTGCTATGTTTGTGACATTTTAATACAAAATTTTACAGTGATATGCTTCTTTAATTTGCAAAATAGTAGAAGGGTTTGTATTCAAGTTGACTTTTTTCTATAAATAATCAAAATATGTATGTTAAGATCGTGAAAATGGTGGCCAATTTTCTACGTACAGTAATAGGCCGCAATAACGTACACGACCAGTATAATAAATTCAGTTTGTTTGCTGTAATTAATTGGATTTAATTGACAAAATTATATACAATTATATACATGTAGCCTGTGTATATATATGTTAATAATCTGCTTTAATATCAAACTGGGGAATGGTGCTGTGTTGAACACATCCATTTTTAGCTCGGCTGTTTTCGGAAATAACCCGAGGTATTGTCATAGCCAGCTCGTCGTCAGCCGTCCGCCGTCAGCGTTGTCCCAAAACCTTAACATTGGCCATAACATTTGCAATATTGAAGAT
>VMBQ01005376.1:49803-67521 GCA_007657795.1 Dreissena rostriformis | reverse complement strand
ATATAATATCTATATTGAAGAGAGCCAAATATTTTTTCACTGCTTGGAACAGACCACCATTGAAATCTGATGTTTTGCCTAATCACAGGCTTGTCTTCTGTCATATATCACAGTTTACGGAATGTTATCAGTGCTGGTTGACTGGTAGAGCATGTGTTCTCCCCTGTCAAGCAGACAGCCTCCTCTCATGCACCTAGATAGGTCACTCTTCTGGTATGCGTCTCCTTCACAATATTTCTGCAATAAAACTTGCCCATCAGATTCTTTGGTATGGCAAAGTTTCATTCCAATAGCGTTTTAGTACAAAAAACCATTATTGGACCTTAATGGCTTAATCCTGAATTTTATATCATTTTGACAGGTATACCTTGAATATATAAATGTACATATAAATATTTAAAAAAAACAGTAGCGCTCTGCAAAAACCAGACTTAATATATGTGAGTAAAGTATCGTCCTAGATAAGCCTGTGAAGTCCACATAGGCTAATCAGGGAAAACACTTTCCGCTTTTACAGAATTTTTGGTTTAAATGAAGTTGGTTGGAAACAAAAAAATCTACTTTAGGCATGTGTCATCCCAGATTAGTCTGTGCGGACTGCGCAGGCTAATCTGGGACGGTACTTAACGCACATGAATTAAGACTGGTTTTTCCACAGTGCGACTCAATTATTTTTATGTCCCCCAGTCTATGGACATATTGTTTTTGCCCTGTCTGTTTGTTGGTNTTTAAGATGGTTGATAAATCTTACATATAAAGCAAAAATGATATGAACACATTTATTTCAAACCAGTTATCAACATCAGCCATGATGTCAACATTTATTCGATAAGACATCAAGTGTATTAATGCTAGGAAAAAAGAGTGTATGCTTGTGATAAAACATAATAAATATTTTCTGAGTCATGAAATTTGAAAAGGCTAGCCCTGTGATGTACAGTTGAAGAGGCTAGCCCTGTGATGTACAGAGCCGCACATGATTGTGATTAGGGATGATTAAACTTGGAGAATTTCTTTGATATTTTGTAGAAGTTATATTGACCCAATATGTACTTGCTTATTAAATTTTGTGTTGGAATGTCAGCCTTTAGGAATCAGAGTATGAGGAAAGAACAGAAATTCATTACCATTTAGCCTGACTTTGTTTGGAGATTGATATTTTACATGATTTCCTGTATGATGGATTTTAGCTGTTTTTTTTTTCTCCTGTGGTCATATAAGGTATCTTTAATTGTCCATGTTGTTCTATAATACAGCTTACCTTATTTAAAATGCCCTTCATTATTAATGCATTGAGTTCAACGTTGAGTTCAAACCGAGATGTTTTGCAAATAATTACATTTTAATAGCATAAAATTTACAAAACCTGTATTTCAATGTCTTCTAAATTTGCCATCCTCATCAGTCTTAAACTGGATTTTCAATATGAAGAGTCTTCCTTAAAACGAAGAATACCCTTAAAGCAGAGAGTAGTGTCCTTGATTCGCCTGTGTGGACTGCACAGGCTTATCTGGGACAACACTTTACGCACATGCATTAAGCCCCATTTTCCCAGAGAGCGGTTCATCTTGATCCATCAACTGCCACTCATGTGAAAGGCCTACTCAGGACTGTCTCATGCACCTAATTGTTCCCAGGGAATTCTTGACATGCTTAATCCCCTTGTTTAGCCAATGGGTGCTTGAAGTGTAGTGGTCCAGCTAATTTCTAATTATACTCTTGCAAACGATCAGACTATGAAATTAGTCCACACTGTTTGGACAGGGGCCCCTGCCGAGAGAGACATTATAGGCAGGGTGATCAGACAGGGGTGTGATTAGGGGCTGTTGGAAGGGTCAAAACAGACTGCCTGGGCAGTTTCTTTACTGGTTGTTTTTGCTGGTGTTTTGGGGGAAGTGTTATTTCGTTGTGTTAATGAAATAATGCTTTGGGTGGGGTATACACTGTATTGGAGTTTATTGGTCTGTTCGTTTTTCAGTTTACATAAATGTTTTAAGTTTGTGGAACAAATTACTTCCACATTTCTCAAGCAAATTTTCTAAAATTGTATATATGTCATCGCCATTAAGTGTAAATGTGTCAGGCACATTTCATGTCCATGGATCTGCACTTTGTGAGTTATTTGTTCTTAAATAAAACTGACAAAGCAGCGCTGGGGATATAAGCCACGTTTGTGACAAAGCTCCAGCCTTATCTGTAATAATTTAACTGTATTAAACATAAAACAACAACAGCATTGTTATGACTTGAAATTAATCTTGCCCTGTTATGAAGTATTTTTTCAGTGTTTTTGTTGAATTGTCTTTTATAGATGAGCAGCGTTCTGGGAATATGGGGCTTAAGGCATGTGCTTAAAGTGTTGTCCTAGATAAGCCTGTGCAGTCCGCACAGGCTAATCAGGGATGACACTTTCCGCCTAGACTGGATTTTCTCTTAGAAGACAATTCCTTTAAACAATTTTTTTTATGAAAGCGGAAAGTGTCATCCCTGATTAGCCTGTGCTGACTGCACAGGCTTATCTGGGACGACAGTTTACGCACATGCATTAAGCCCCATTTTCACAGAGCGAGGCTCGTATATAATTGTTCTTTTAACATACATGTACAACTTCCATAATATAAGTGATCTACTATATGTTTCAGACTTCACGCTGTGCAACGTGACAATCGAGGTTCAGGACAAGAATGATGAGAGGCCCGTGTTCAAGAACGTCCCGTTCCCATTCCTTGCCACCGTATCTAGCAGTCCGGGCTTCGGGGAGAACGTCTACACGCTGTTTGCACGTGACCCAGACAACAACAACCGGATACTCTACAATCTTGAGTCTGGTATGCAATGAAGCTGATCATTCCTGCTTTTTGTCATCAATTTGAGCCTCCCTCTGGGAAAATGAGGCTTAACCATTTGCATGCTGGGAAATTTGTCGTCTGCTAAAATGTTGTCTGCTAAATTTCTAAAATTAGCATTTTCTTCTATTTTTTTTTCAAAGAATACTATCAGAATAGCAAACAATTTGGATCCTGATGAGACGCCACATTCTGTGGCGTCTCATCTGGATCCAAACTGTTTGCAAAGGCCTTCAAAATCCGGTTCCAGCGCTCAAAGGGTTAATGCATGTGTGTAAAGGGTTGTTCCAGATTAGCCTGTGCAATCCACACAGGCTAATAAGGGACAACACTTAATGGTTTTGTTGAATTTTTCGTTTAAAAGGAAGTCATCTTCTAAACGAAAATCCATTCCAAGTGGATGACACAGGCTAATCTGTGAGCACACTTTTCTCACATGTATTAAGCCCCATTTACTAAGGCTCATTTCTAAACTCGTTGTTTAAACGAACTTGAAATTTTAACAAATTAAAACATTGCTAATTTTGTAACATTTGTTATAAACTTGATTTTGAGCTGGTTCTAATTGTCTGATTGAGTTTTATCAAAATCCAAATTAATTTTGTTGTAGCCCATTTCCAATACTTATGTCTTTATTAACTATGATTTTCTGCTTGTGCTACATACACACAGGTTCATTCATAAATCTGAGACTGCATCGTACCAGAAGTCTGGTATATACATGTATATCATACCCTGCAATATAGCCTGCATAATTATACTCGTAAAATATAGAGAACTACTTGCAACGGGTTATAAATTCATTCATATAAACTGATCTGACGTTTTATAGATTAAAATACTTCTACTTGCACTCCTGGATATATGCAGTGGTTGATTTTAGTTTCAAGTTGCCTGAATTGCAAACAAATGTTTCAACTGCGAATATATTGTGAATATTGAATAGATCAGTTTAGTGAATAATACTTGAATTAAAATTAAAATAACCCTTTCACTCTAAAGAAAAGTGAACATGGCTGTATGCAGCCAGCATAAAACCAGAACAGCCTGTGAGTAACTCGCAGTCTGTTCAGGTTTCATGCTGTTAGCTTCTTATCAGTATCTGAGGGTTGGAAATGAAGGCTTAAAAAACGAGTAAAAAAGGTCTTTAATCTTATTTAATTTTCTCAGTTCAGATGTGTTGTAATTTAGCTATATTTTGCAGGTGGTGAGGGCAAGTTTGAAATCATCACAGAAGAAGACTATGGCTCGGGGGAGATGGTGGGTAAAATTGTCACCACCGTTAGCGGTCCGGGCCAGTTTGTATCCGGGGCTGAGTACACGCTGGTGGTCTCGGCACAGGACATGGCCGCCGGACTGTCTCCCGCACAGAAGTCTGAGTTTGCAGTCGTGAAGGTGCTGGTCGGGTTACGGCCGCCCCAGCTCTTCGAGAATCCTTTCGTTGCCAAGGTGGATGAGAACAGCGGCACTGGCTACAGGTGAGGGGGGAGGGGTAACCACAACACATACAGACCATTAAAACACACCCACATCATAGAAGAAATTGGGCCGCGCTCTGGGAAAATGGGGCTAAATGCAGTCCACACAGGCTAATCAGAGACGACACTATCTGATTGTATTGAATTTTTCGTTAAAAGGAAGTCCCTTCTTAACGAAAATCCAGTTTAGGAGGAAAGTGTCGTCCCTGATTAGCCCTGGAAGTGTGTACAGGCTATTATGGGATGACACTTTATGCACATGCATTAAACCCCATTTTCCCAGAACGTCACACAATTTATTTTGTCTTGTGTTAGATTTAGTAAAACATTTTAAGTAGATTAGGGTATATTCCTCCCTTACAGTAGTTACATTTTTGGATCTCTTTTAATTGTATGTTGATTTTAAGTTTTACGGCAAATTTTGAATGTCCAATTTTATAGCTCTCCTTTATTATTGTAGACATAAATTCAAACAAACAAAAGTTTTCTTCTAAGAATACCACTGATATGTTATTTATTTCACATGGTTATTAAAAGCAATAATTCATCCTTGACTGATCTATTCAGTTCTGTTTTCCAGAATTTTGGGCCCCGATAACAAAATCCTGCAAATTCGCGCCAAACTCTTCCAAGACACAGTCTCCAACTTGACAGAATTCAGCCTGACAGACGAGCAGGGGAAGCTCTCGAGCCTGTTCAGCATCAATCGTCAAGGCAACATCGAGACCCTTCAGAACCTCGACTATGAAGAACTGCCCAACCAGTACCGACTGAACGTCACCGTGACTGAGCTCGAGACCAAACTGTCCTCCACGGCACAGGTGGGCACGCATCATTTATGATGATTCACAGAATACTAATCACGCAAAAATGGAAATTATCACGCATCATATGGTTATTATTGTGTACTAAGTGGAAATTGTATTATCATGCACCAAATGGAAATGATTATGCACATATCGGAAAATATACCAAATAGAAATTGTAATGAACTAAATGGGGATTATCACTGCACTTAATGGAAATAACCATGCACTAAATGGCAATAACATTGAAAAAATGGACAGTATAATGTGCTAAATGTAAATTATAATGCACTAAATGGATATTATGACGCTCCATATGGAAATTATAATGCACTTAATTAAAACAAATGAATTGTTTTTATTCATTAAAATTCCTGTTTGAAATGTAAGATATTATAATTCAAGTTATAAATGCTCGTATTCATACCAAAATTTCGGAAAAGATGCAAAACACTGTCTAGACTGAATAAAATTGCCCATTTGTGATTTGTTTTTTGTACGCATTTGTTATGAACATTTACGTAATTAATACTTTTAGTAGCATCATTTATTTCCTTTATTTCTCAATCTTAATTAAATCTGTCACATGATACATATTAAATATTGGACAAGTTTAAAACTGTCATACGGGTGTCAAAAACTAGATCACTAGGTCGAAGTGAATTAACCCTTTGCCACTCAGATACGCATTTTGCCTGGTTTATAGTCGCTTAGAAAATCAAATGGCATTACCGACCTTTCTTCATAGATTCAAGTTGTGTAGGCTTCATGTGCAACCCTAAGATACTGATGAGCAGCAAACAGCATAAACCTGAACAGCTGCGAGTTACTAGCAGGCTGTTCTAGTTGTTTGCTGTTTGCCTATAGCCACTTTTTCACTTTGCTTCTGAGTGGGAAAGGGTAAAAGGTTGTTAACTCTTTAAAGTCTTAGTGTTTTTACCAATGGTCTTTAAACTAGCTAAAAAAGTATAACCACATTTTCGGGGGGCTTAAAACTAATTATACATAATACTTATGCTTCAACTTTGTTTTCCTGTTACTGTAGTCTGCATGCAACATTCACATGTAACATATCTTCTGTTACAGCTGATCATTAACGTTGAGGACATTAACGACAACAGCCCCAAGTTTGAACTCTCCACATACACGGCCTCTGTCCAGGAAGACATTGCTGTTGGAGCAGCCATTACCATGCGAGAGGAAGGTAGGGACTGATGCATCTCAATGGTAAAAAAATCAGCCATGCTCTGGAAAAACTGGTCTTTATGCATGTGTGTAAAGTGTCGTCCCAAATAAGCCAGGGCAGTCTGCACAGACTAATCAGGGATGAAACTTTCCGCTTGTTTGGAATATTTTGTTTAAAGGAAGTCTCTTCTTAGCAAATCCAGTTTAGGCGGAAAGTTTTGTCCCTGATCTGGAACTACACTTTACGAGCATGCATTATGTCCAGTGTTCCCAGAACGCTTCTTTTTCTTTAAATCTAGAAATTGTGAATTTATCAATTTATTAAAGTACTTTCATGAAATTTCGTGTAATATCCATTTTGCTCATTTAGACAATTTTTGTGTTTTTGTATATAAAAAAGTTGCAACATGAGAGGTTTAAAACATGAATATGCTGTGTCTTTGAACATCTTTACACAGACTGGTATGTTCAATTCCTTCATTGTGTGTTGATGTGTTGATGTTTCAGTGATTGCCACAGACAGGGATTCTGGTGTGAATGGAGAGATCGAGTACTTCGTCAGTGACCCACATTTCTCCATCAGGACCATGTTTATAAACAATCGCTATGTCGGACGCATCAGTGTTGCAAGGTACAAACTCTGAAATTGTCATTTAAAATGCAAGTTCAGTATAGAAGTAACAAAAAGTGTTACAAGTGTTGTTAAATAAGCAGTTTAGATTATATCAATTTCATATTTAACAAAATCGTAAGATATTTACATAATCTTTTTGTTCAACTTACTAAGCAGTGCTGAGGGGTATTAGTCATTTTTGTGACAAAGCTCAAGTTAATGTAACATATCTATCCCAATTAACAATACTTGTGGTTGTATTCTTATATTGTTATACTACAATGCTAATGAATGCTCCATTTCTCCCAATCAGACCACTTGACTACGACAATGACACCTCCCACCAGTACACCTTCAAAGTGACTGCCCGTGACAAGGGGATGATAAGGCAGTCAGGCGTGGCCACTGTCATCGTCTACGTCACCAACGTCAACGACGAGGCTCCGGTATTCGGTTCTGGGTCCGAGCACCGGTACACCAGCATCAGTGAGGAACAGACCATCGGCACCGTGGTCACCATTGTACAGGCTACAGACCCAGATGGGGACAACATACAGTATTATTTCAAACGTAAGTGAAAGGTGTTACAGAAGTGCTGCCATTTGATGGTTGATTTTGTTATTGGTTATTAAATAATCAGAGTTTGATGGAATTTTAATATTTGTGTGAATTTTTATGTGTAAGACATTCAGAGATTGGTCTGTTAAAGCATTTATAACAAGTTAACCTAACTAAAATATTGCAGCATAAGAAGTTATTTTTAAAAATCTAGTGTACTTACAGTCTCAATTTACCATCCTGTGGGCCTTTGTTGTGTACTTGTTTCCAGACTAGATTTCCTGTCATCAAATGCAGTACAATTTATGACTGTTCAAGCTCTTGTTTTGATAAACTTTGTTTATTGGCTCTATGATTTGTTTCCCATGGTTAACTTTTGGTAGCTCTCTTTTTTCTCAGTATATCAACATGTCACTGGAGTACCACCTTGAAATACTCCAGACATAAAATGCTCCAGAACTTTCGGCATTTAGGGACTATAATTGAATTAATATCAGCAACAAATTAAGACCTTAAAAATATATTTTAAGTAAAAACAATTTAATAATATTGTGGAAATGTGCAAATTATTACAAGAAAAATATTTAAAACAAAGGAACAGTACAAAGAATAAAAAAATGTTGTGCTTGTTACCAATGAAGTGAGTTAAACAATTGTGTCGTGTTTTGAAAAAATTGGGCATAATGCATGTGCGTTAAGTGTCGTCCCAGATTAGCCTGTGCAGTCCGCACAGGCTAATCCGGGACGACACCTCCAGCCTAAACTGGATTTTCGCTAAGAAGAGACATCATTTAAGCGAAAATTCCATTAAAGCGGAAATTGTCGTCCCTGATTAGCCTGTGCGGACTGCACAGGCTAATCTGGGATGACAATTACGCACAAGCATTATGCCCAGTTTTCTCAGAACACGACACAATTTATTACAGTCCAAACTAAAAAAAACAAGTTGAAATCGGCACTGAAGTAAGTTAAAAAATATGTCGGCAATGGTGGAGCATCATACTTTTTTCTTTTTAACATTACTGTGTAAGATACGATGATTTCAAACTCAACTCAAACAGGGGTGTGATTTTTCCTCCCTTCAGCTGATTTCCTCCCTTTTAATGTTAAACTAATTTTACAAGTTTAGTTTAGTTTAGTGTAAGGTGGGGTAGGGCATTTTCCTCCCCTCAGGTGTTTCTTAGATCACACCCCTGTCAAATTAACATCCATTTGCACATAAAATATAAAAATATAAACGCATCCTTACAATTATTATCATGTCACATTCATATCCTTGTCAGCCCGGAAGACCGACAGCTACCCGTTCCAAATTGACCCGACATCCGGTCTCATCAAGCTAATCGGCTCGCTGCCGGACTCAATCCCGTACTACACTCTGAACATCACGGCATACGATGACGGCTCATGCTGCGGGGGGTCGCCTGTCCTGTCCAGCGACTCATACATCGTGGTCGAGGTCAAGGACACTAACAACAATCAGCCGCAGTTCCCCAGCTGTACGTACGCACCTCAGGTGCTGGAGAACCAGGATATTGGCACGGCCGTTGTGCAGGTGAGGGCGCAGAGTTTGAAGACTTGACATTACTGCTAGGTTGGCGCTAAGACATCTGAATGATTAGCAAAAATTCATGTTATTAAGAATGTTAGCTCAGAAAGTTTGAAAATCTTCTTCACTTAAAAATAATTTTAATACATTTTAGAAGCCAATTTGAGAATTTGGTACCCGATTGGAGAATTCCGTAGCCAATTTAAGATTTCAATAGCTATTGGCTATTTTGGCTTCTGGTAACACTAACATATCATTAGTCATGAAACTCGCAGTTTTGAAGCAAGCACAAATTCATATATTATTTTTTGATGCAAGAAAATGTAACAACCCTGTCAGTTCTAATAATCTCCCCAATTTTAAATTTAAGAGGGAAAGGTTTACAAGCTTTTGCTAATTGTGATTATTAAGATATTTGAATTTGCGCTCAACAAGTTAAGAACATGGGCTATCCAGCATCAATCTGGGGAATGTATGTTTGTCAAGCACAGATTCTAGTTTAAATTGAATATGAACCTCGCTCTGTGAATAGGGGGTTAAAATGAATATTCAAAACATAATATATTTTATCTTCTACAAGGTAAGTGCCGTTGATAACGACCGCGGCGCCAATGGCAACATCACCTACTCGATAGTGCGGACCCCACGACAACAGGAGCAGTTCGCAGTGGACCCCGTCAATGGGCGCGTAGTAACAGCTGTGCAATTTGATCGGGAGTCCATACCAGGCAACGGCAAAGTGCCGGTCACAGTGAAGGCTACCGATCAAGGCCTGCCACAGAGTCTTGAATCTCACTGCACATTCTGGGTAACAATTGGAGATATGAACGATAACTCACCCAAATTCGATTCCCCATCGTATTCTACTTCACTCAGCGAGTCTGCGGCATCTGTGGGTCGACGGGTGTTTGCGGTGCGGGCATCTGATGCAGATCATGAACAGAACGCTGATATTGTTTATTCACTCGTGGACAATCCGGGAAATTTCTGCAGGATTGAACCGGACACGGGCATTATCTACATACAGAAGATGATCTCTGGGGTGAGTTATGCAAATGCTTTTGTTGTAAAATGGAAAGGAATTTAATAAAAAAAATAATAATGGAGTCTTAGCAGTTTTGGTATGTGGCTGTTAGTTTATTAAACCTCTGCGTCGATGGGAGTTGTTCTGTCAGTCAGTCATTTGGCTTAAAATTGTATTTGTTTTTTGTGCGAAATACTTTCAAATGTCTTTGGTGATTAAATTGAAACTTTAAATATCACATCACCATGGCATGCAGATGTGCAAGAAACTTTTCAGATCCATTGATCCACTCATTCCCGAGTTAATTACTCTTGAACAAAGCTCGGGTATTAGTCTGTTAGTCATGTTTGTGACCAAGCTGCAGTTTTATTTCCATTACCACTGATGTTTTTGCTAAAAAAATGCACTGAACTGTTTCCTTTTGGTGAAAAATACTTATTTGTCCCATTTTCGGTTATATTTATAATAATTATTTTCCCATTTTCCTGTTTTATCACACTATTTCTCCCAATCCAAAAGCAATAGGCTGTAAATAAAAGAAACCAAATCCCTGATTACAGAAGGACACTGTTGTCCTAAGAGTGAAGGCCGAAGACCAGGGAACGCCCAAACTCAGTGCCTTCGTAACTGTGACGATCAGCATCACCGACCGCAACAGCAACCCGCCGACCTGGGACAGCAACACGTATGAGCGAGAATACGAGGTGAAGGAAACCGCGCCCATCGCTCATGTGATCACCTCGATGACCGCTCAGTCGAACACCCCCGCTCCATTAGATGGCGTGTCTTTCGGGTTGATCGACGAGTTTGAGAATACAGTACAGCAGCTGGGCCCGTTTAAGATTCAGCAGCAGGGGAACCGGGTGACCTTGATGCTCCGGGGCGTGCTGGACTTCAACGTGAAGAACAGATATGAGCTGAGGCTCAGAGTTACGGTATGACGTGTTTTAGGTTACCTGACCTGCATGAACAAGTCTTAGAATGTTTAGTCTGACCATTTACTTTATAAGAAAATGTAGAAAAATAACTACAAACACAAATGCCTTTCTACCTTCCCCTTTTTTAAGTGCTCATGGTAAGCTATTGTGGTTAGTCTGTTTCCATTGTCAGAGTGTATTTTAACTTTATTTGGTGGATTGTATTTATGTATTTATTTATGTTGTTAGATCATGCGTTCACATTTTCATGTATATTTTAATCCAAAATGATTGTTGCTGAATACTGTGGAGTCATTTTATTTCGATGACATGAACGTTCATGGATATTTGTTGGATTTAAAATTCCTCCATTTGTTTGGTAATGTTTGGTGTAAGACTTTTGATATAAACATTAATTGAACATTTCATTTTGTGTTGTTGAGCGGACAAAAGAAAATCCACTAAGTCTCTGATGAATAATATTTTTTCACATTAACTTAATTCCGGTATTTAAAATATATAAAATCAAACATAATTTCAGAACCAAGGTCAGAACCCCCTGTCTGCAGAAATCCGCCCGGTGATCGTAGTGAAGGACATGAACAATGAGCCTCCACAGTTCGAGGGCCTCGATATGACCCAGAGTAACTCCTACAAGGGCACTGTACCCGAGAATGAGCTCCCTGGGCAGACGGTCATACAGATCAAGGCTGTCGATCCCGATCATGATCCACCAAATAACGTGGTGTGTTGTAGTTTCCGTGTTCTAATTTAAAGTTAAAAAAATAAGTCAAATAATACGTATGTGTTTAAGTAAGATTTGATTTTTGACTTTCAGACATTTACCTGCTAGTATTATTAGTGAATTGTGTTTTAAAGTTATCCAAATCAATAGCTTTTAAATACGCATTGACATTTCAACAACAGTATGGCAAGTGTTTGATTTAAGAACGGCTTGGTGGTTAACAAGTTTTATTTTTAGCATGTATATCATTTTTCTGAGATAAATGGGTTTTGTGGTTTAATATGTCCTTTTCTGTATTTAAAAAACATTGCAACTGAGCAATTATACATATATGCAGAATTTTGTATTTCCAAGTGTAGCTCAGACACCATACCTTATTGGCTGAAAATAAGCATGGATCCTCATGAATTTGAAGAACAACGGTGGGAAACTATGGCAAAATTGTTAGTTTCTTACCCTGTACTAATTCCCCTCCAGGTGCGCTACAGCCTGATGCCGGACTCCAACGACGCCTACATGCACTTCAACATTGACGAGGTCACGGGGGTCATCACTACCCGCAGCCAGTTTGACCGCGAGCAGCAGGCCGTCTACTACATTAAGGTCAAGGCCGAGGACGGCAAGGCTTCTGATGCGCCGGGACATTTCCCAGAGAACACACCCAACAGTGGTATGTCTCTCAGTTTGATTGCCAATGCTGAGGCTCTATGATAGGCTGCTTTGCTGTTTTTCTAGTTTTTATTGCCTCCCCAAAATTTTTGGGGGGAGCATATAGTCTCCGCTTCGTCTGTCTGTGTGTGTGTGTGTGCGTCCGTCCGGAAATTTGTCCGGGCTATTTCTCAGCAACTAATGACCGGAATTCAATGAAACTTTATGGGAGGCTTCACTACCAAGAGGAGATGTGCATATTATCAGCGGGTTCTGGTCGGATGATTTTTCACAAAGTTATGGCCCTTTGAAATTTTCCATTAATTGTACATAAAGTGCAATTCTTGTCTGGGCTATTTTTCAGCAACAAATCACCGGAATTCAATGAAACTTTATGGGAAGCTTCACTACCAAGAGGAGATGTGCCATATTATCAGCCATTTCTGGTCGGATGATTTTTCATAGAGTTATGGCCCTTTGAAATTTTCCATTAACTGTACATATAGTGCAATTCTTGTCAGGGCTATTTCTCAGCAACTAATAGCCGGAATTCAATGAAACTTTATGGGAAGCTTCACTACCAAGAGGAGATGTGCATATTATCAGCCGGTTGTGGTCGGATGATTTTTCACAGAGTTATGGCCCTTTGAAATTTTCCATTGTACATATAGTGCAATTCTTTTCCGAGCTATTTCTCAGCAACTTATTACGGGAATTCAATGAAACTTTATTGGAAGCTTCACTACCAACAGGAGATGTGCATGTTATCAGCCGGTTCTGGTCGGATAATTTTTCACAGAGTTATGGCCCTTTGAAATTTTCCACTGTACATATAGTGCAATTCTTGTCCGGGCTACTTCTCAGCAACTAATGACCGGAATTCAATGAAACTTTATGGGAAGCTTCACTACCAAGAGGAGATGTGCATATTATCAGCCGGTTGTGGTCGGATGATTTTTCACAGAGTTATGGCCCTTTGAAATTTTCCATTGTACATATAGTGCAATTCTTGTCCGAGCTATTTCTCAGCAACTTATTACGGGAATTCAATGAAACTTTATGGGAAGCTTCACTACCAACAGGAGATGTGCATATTATCAGCCGGTTATGGTCGGATGATTTTTCACAGAGTTATGGCCCTTTGAAAATTTCCATTAACTGTACATATAGTGCAATTCTTGTCCTGGCTATTTCTCAGCAACTAATGACCGGAATTCAATGAAACTTTATGGGAAGCTTCACTACCAAGAGGAGATTTGCATATTATCAGCCGGTTATGGTCGGATGATTTTTCACAGAGTTATGGCCCTTTGAAATTTTTCATTGTACATAAAGTGCAATTCTTGTCCGAGCAGAGGTGTCAATTTTCAGGATTATTCCTTAATTCAGGATTTAAGCCCTCAAGGAAAACTTTTGATATTGATATAAATCAGAGGATTTTTTTTGGTTATTTTAAGCGTTCTTGTCACAAAATGTCATCTTAAACACAAATTATTGACCTTTGGCATATTGTTTTCAAAGTAAACATAATTTAATGAATAATTAAAACTCTTTTGACTCTGGCCCCCAAATTCTAGGATGATTTTCAGGATTTTAGATTTCGGCCAATTGACACCCCTGCCGAGCTATTTCTCAGCAACTTATTACGGGAATTCAATGAAACTTTATGGGAAGCTTCACTACCAACAGGACATTTGCATATTATCAGCCGGTTATGGTCGGATGATTTTTCACAGAGTTATGGCCCTTTGAAATTTTCCATTGTACATATAGTGCAATTCTTGTCCGAGCTATTTCTCAGCAACTTATTACTGGAATTCAATGAAACTTTATGGAAAGCTTCACTACCAACAGGAGATGTGCATATTATCAGCCGGCTATGGTCGGATGATTTTTCACAGAGTTATGGCCCTTTGAAATTTTCTATAAACTGTACATATAGTGCAATTCTTGTCCATGCTATTTCTCCACAACTACTGACTGGAATTCAATGAAGCTTTATGGGAAGCTTAACTACCTTGAGGAGATGCGCATGTTATTAGTGGGTTCTGGTTAGATGATTTATTTAGAGAGCTATGGCCCTTTGAAATTTTTAAGTTGCTAAACCATCCATCGTATTATTTTGTCCAAAGTTATGCCCCTCAAGACGTTTCCTTTTATCTGAATATATAGTGCAATATTGTGACAACAAAACTTTGGGAAGCATCACCCGTCTCCGACGGTTTCTTGTTATTTTTATCAACTGAGCTAATGCATATTAATTTAAGTGATATTACTATACCCTCCCACAAAGTGGAGAGGGGCATTTACCATGAACATTTGTCCGTCCGTCTTGTCAATAAACACAAACATTTCTGACAATTTATTCCCGTTGTTTTCCATGTAGCTTGCATGCATTGTTCCTTTAAATATGAATTTGTGTATATGAAATTTTAGTATCCTGTATTCAAAATTGCCAATATAATTGCATTCTTTATACTATGACACAGATTAGCCTGTGTAGCCCGCACATGCTAATGCGGGACAACACTCTCCGCCTAGACTGGATATTTGTTTACAAGAGACTTCCTTAAAACAAAAAATACCATACAAGCAGAATGTGTCTTCGATGATCAGCCTGTACGGACTGCCCAGGCTAATCTTTGATGACACTTTACGTGTATGCATGAAGCCCCCTTTTCCCAGAACGAGGCTCATATTGTCTGTATCCCATCTTTGCAGCCACTGCCTCGGTGCAGATCATGATCTCCGACAAAAACGACAACGCCCCGTATTTCCTGGAGAGCTCGTACAAGGTGACGGTTCCTGAGCGCCAGCCGGACAGCAACAGTCCCATACTTACTGTGGTGGCAAGGGACAAGGATGATGGTACGATCCCAAATAAGAGTACAGAAGTAGCGCGCTTCCATGCATAACGCGCATCCTGTTTTTTAATGCCAAAATGGAGAAAAAACTTTCAAGCCAAGAAAAAATCGGACTGAAATTGGCTGCCATTTTAATATTGCACAATCAAATAATGTAGGGCCCCAGGTATCTCATCTGTAATTTTTACAGAAATAAGGCTGCTTCTGTTTGTAAAACCAATGTTTTCCTTCCTCTTATAATGTCAACATTTCCCGAAGAAGTATGCATTTAGAAAAAAAAGCATGCACAGACAATATATTTATACATATAGTAAGATTTTCCAATAGAAATAATGTAATTTCATAGAACATGATATATCTGGTATAGCCAAATGCATGAAACAGACTAATAGAATGCATTATGAGGCCGCAATATCTGCCATCTCTATAGCCCATATGGGGCTGTTCCCAGTTATGCCCTGACGGAAGTTAACATCATTAATAACAACATGATTTTGCATGTTTTTGCCAATGCTTTATGCCAAATGTCCACTTAAATATCAATGCACTGGTTACAAAGTGCTTTATAAGAACATATTGGTAATATTTAATGGTATTTTTTAAATTTCCTTGCTATGCAATTTCGTCATGGCCATCATGTCCGCCATGTGAGCCACAGGTTGTGAGTTCAATCAGGAGGAGAATTCAGGAGTGATCTTTCATAAAAGATATGAAGAACTGGTTCTACCCAGGAAACAGACTTAATTGTGTCTTGATAAGCTGCAGACTTTACACAACATTGAGCTAAAATAAATAGGAGTGACTGACATGAAAATGTTTTGGCCTGATTGTTGCAGGCTATTTCTGTCTGAAACTTTGCACTGGAGTCATTGCTGTTTTGTGAAGTCATCGCTTGTTACAAATCCCTTGTTAGTCACATGGCTAAAGGAATACTCATGTTCCATCTATTAGTGCATTGCCAATGATTGTGTGTGTTTTGTCCTGTCTGTTGTCCCTTCATCATGTGATCACTTCTCTTGCATTACTTGTCACCACCAGGCTCGGGTAAGTGTGGCAGCCAGTGCTTGTTTATTTTATAATTTCTGTTCATATCATAATGAATATGTTTCATTGCTTTTACATGGTTCTCTTCTTCGTGCATGCTTTAAGTAAGTGTTTAATAATAAATTGAATGCACTTTTTGTTTGAAACCCCTCATTCATGTGATTAATGTTATTTTATTCGGAAATTATTTACTGACATAAAAAAATTGTTAGACCTTAGCAAGATTTCTATTTTAACATTTCATTTGAAAATGCATGTAAACATTTTCCTCGTTTGATATTGTTTCACTTAAATGCTTAATTCATATTTATTTTTGACATTGTTTTACGTAAATGTTTTATCTATTGCATTGAACATTCTTTATTGCTTGAATATTGCTAAACATTCATTTGTTTTTTATGCCCCCAGAAGGGTGGCATATAGCAGTTGAACTGTCAGTCCGTCAGTCTGTGCGTCCGTCCAAAAACTTCAACATTGGCCATAACTTTTGCAATATTGAAGATAGCAACTTGATATTTGGCGTGCATGTGTATCTCATGGAGCTGCACATTTTGAGTTGTGAAAGGTCAAGGTCATTCTTCAAGGTCAAAGGTCAAAAAAGACAATCCAAGGAAAGTAACAAGCTTTAAAGGGAGATAATTTCTAAACCTGCCAAATGATAAATAGTTATTTTATTTCAAAGTGGCACAGTAGGGGGCATTGTGTTTCTGACACACACATCTCTTGTTTACAATGCTTAACACGAATGTTCAGATTTCTTTGCATCATGAGAAGTTAAGTGCACTTGTCTTTGATACAACTGGTTGCTGATTATATTTGAGCTCCCTCATGCGAAAATGGGTCATATGCCAAATACTGCCAGTTAAGCTACAGACCAGCCTTGCGCATTCACACACTCTGGTCAGAAGTTACCTGTCAATTAATGAGACCACAAAACCTTGCGTAACTTAGTAACGGACAAGTTGCATAGCTCCTGATATTCCTGCAGTACAGCACAAGCTGGCGGCATACAGCATGAAACCCACCACGAGGCTCATTTTATTGATCAAGTTCATTTTCATAAGAAATGTCTTCCACAGCTTCTTACTTATACTGATCTCACTTAGAAAATAAAACAGCCATGCCAATTAAAATTTCACGTATATGTGCATAGCATCTTTTCAGATACATTGGATCATTTTGAAGTCTGTAATTGTGAAGTCAGCATTATTTCCTAGTATTTTTTGACCAGGTTTTCCGAAGGTTATTAGATTGGCGAATGCGGGCGGGCTGGCGGGCTGGCTGGCGGGCGGGCGGGCGGAACAAGCTTGTCCGGGCCATAACTATGTCGTTCATTGTCAGATTTTAAAATCATTTGGCACATTTGTTCACCATCATTGGACGGTGTGTCGCGCGAAATAATTACGTCTATATCTCCAAGGTCAAGGTCATACTTTGAGGT